>PVIW01001430.1:0-300265 GCA_004026585.1 Noctilio leporinus | reverse complement strand
GTTTGAACTGAGAAACAAAGGAAACAAAGGAAAAACTTGAGAGAAAGGAATTGCCAGACAGGCAGCAGAAAGGACACAGAAGAATTTGTCATCATTGGAATTGACACTTGCTGGGGAAAAGCATGGGTGAGGTTAGGGCAGGGGACCATACCATCTAGCACTCATTTAGCCATTTGAATTTTCTATTAAACACAAAGTTATTAGAAACCTGATTTAATTTTTTTAAATAATGTTCTGGTCATTGAGATAAGAGGAATTAAACAGGAGAATGGGGCAGGGCTGAAAATAAACTAGTCAAAATGATAAACCGGTTGCAGTTTGAACTATGCTTCTTCATGAATTAATTGTAAAGTGAGTTGGGGGGAGGAAAGGTCTTGGTTGGAACTCAAAACAGTGTTTTAGATATGTTAATTTGAGCGCTTATTAGGCATTTAATTGCAAATGAGTTGGAAGTGTTGTGTCTAGGTAGATTATGAAATTGGAGTGTGGTACTTACATTTTGGAAATACATGTGATTACCTAGGGAGATACTGCAGAACTTGAATAAGGATAGAGCTGACTCACAAAGCACCCCAAAACTTACAAGTTCAAAATTGATGTGAAGTCAACAATGGGTGATGAGAAACAGGCCCATACAGTGAGGAGTGCCCAATATGTGGTTTGATAGCAAAGAGAAGAAAACCAAAAAGAGGGTCATTGGGCAACTACTTTAACTGCCACTAAGAGCTCAAATAAAATAAAGCCAGCAGTGAGGACAGAACCTGTAAACCTGTTCATTTTTGTGACTGATCAGTTCTGTTCAGCTGAGTAGTTTAGAGCATGTTCAAGGAGTCAAGCGAAAGGAAGCTCTAAAAGGACATTGAAGGATCCAGGCAGTAAAAAAAAGAATCGGAGCAAATTCAGAGCCAAATTACTAGTAGAGAGAAAATATTTTCAATTTGTACAATAGAGGGATGGTGATTTCAATGTCTAAGTATATCTTAATATTAAAAAAAAAAAAAAAAAAAATGCCTGGCTTTTGTGGCTCAGTGGATTGAATAATGCTGGCCTCAAATCAAAGGGTTGCTGGTTCGATCCCCAGTCAGGGCAGATGCCTGGGTTTCGGGCCAGGTTCTTAGTTGGGGGCATGCAAGAGGCGACCACACATTGATGTTTACCTTTCTCTCTCCTGTCTCCTCTCTCTAAAAAGAAGTAAATAAAATCTTAAAAAAAAAAAAAAGACCAAAAACCAGGTAGAAGAAAATGAGTAAAATACTTAAACTTATGGTTCACAGAAGAAAAAAAAAAAGAAAATGGCTTAAAGCATTTGAAAATAATAGGTTTATTCAGAATAAAATAAATGCAAACTGGAAATATATAAAGATACCATTTCTTTTTTTTTTTTTAATTTAATTTTATTGTTGTTGTATTACATCCATCCCATTAAAGATACCATTTCTCACCTGCTGAGCAGGCAAAAAGTTTGACCTTTGTCATAAAGAATCTTTTCTGAAAAATTATTGAAAGAATGGCATGATTTAACACATGCTAATCTCTTTAATTTATGGTTTTTCAGAATGACTATTTTCTTGCATCTCCTCCAACATGCCATCTCCTGCACTGTTATTTTAGTTGAAGTATGTCAATCAAATTTATCCTCATGCAAATACATTGTTGGAAAAGTGAAGAGCATTCTAATACCTTTTTAGATTAATTGATTTTTTATTCTGAAATCACATCAATGAACATTTTTTCCTCTCTTACATTGAAATCCATTGGTCTGTTTTATATTTCGAATAAGTATAAGAATGGTTACACATTGGTTTCTTGAAAAATATTGGGCCATTAAATTCACTTTTCAAAAGGTGACATTTTTCATTGACATCACCACCAATTTCACCAGGAAAAAACTAAGTATTGAGAAACTGTTAAGTATGACTTTTCCAAAACTCAAATGGTGGATGGAACTTTCCCCAAGCTAATTTTTGCTTAAAAACTCAGATGTTATCATTGGCAAGTAATACTCAGTTTCCTTGAAATGAAAGGGTCACTTCCTTGGTGTTTGAGAAAATGTACTCTAAGTCATTACATCTGAATAACTGCAGTTTATCTCATTCACTCTCCTTCAACTAAAAATGTTCTATGAAAAAACATGGCTAGTATGGCTTGCAACTCCAACTAGCATAGAAAATGCTTTTTCTTGAGATAGCCATTTCATTTCCACATGCAGCATAAATGCCTTATGCATCTTTTTCATTTTGTCATCCAGAATATTAAATAAATCCTGCACTCCACGGTTGAGACTTATTCTTCTACTTCATCAAAAAAATAAAAACATTAAATAGAAAGAGCTTTTTTTTTTTGAAACTGCAAGTATGTAGAGATTCAATAAATACAGTAAGTGACAACAGTACTGTTTGGTTCTATGCTCTTGACTAATGTAAGACATCAGCAGTTTTATCTCCCGTCTATTCAAATATCAACAGTGAAAAAAGGGAGGTCAAGTCTTGGGAACCACAGTTTTAAAACGCTGCTTTCATATGTACCCTAAAAAGTAACAAAAATAGTCCTGGCTGGTATGGTTCAGTGGATTGACCACCCGCCTGAGAACCTGATGTTTCTCTCCCTTTCTTCCTCCTTTCCTCTCTCTCCCTCTAAAAATAATAAATAAAATCTTTAAGGAATAATAAAATAAAATATGAAAAAAAAATCACATATACAGGAGTCATCAACTTTAAAATTATTAAAAAATGTTTTAGCCCTGGCTGGTGGCACAGTGGGTAATGTGCTGGGCTATGAACCCAAAGGTCGCTGGTTCAGTTCCCAGACAGGACACATAACCAGGTTGAAAGCCAGGTCTCCAGCCAGGTCTGTAGCTGGAGGCAGGTGAAAGACAACCATACACTGATTCTCTCTTCCTCTCTGCCCATCTCCCTTCCCCTCTCTCTAAAAATAATAAATAAAATATATATATTTTTAAAAAGGATGAAAGGACAGAAGGTCAAATTGATGGCGAACCATTTGGGCAGCACGCCGGAGTGAAAAATGGAAAATGCTCCTAAATCCGGAAATGGCAGTTTTGGAGTTGGGAGGACCTGCCACGTGGGTTTATTTCAGGGGACGTGACACCAGAGCTGCTCCGAAGAGGCAACGAGGACAGACGTAAACACAACAGAGGCTTCCGAGGTATTAATTCTCGGTATTACGGTCACCGGACAATGGCTGGAGGCAGCGTTAGACACGGAAACTACGGCGGTTTTTCACTGGGCGAGTGTTTTCCCCAAATCCGTAGGTAACACAGTTTAAAAAGTCATTGAACTATTTCCAGGGAAAAGGTCCACTCGTTGCTCGGTGGCCATCAGAGGGTTGTCTAGAAACGGGGATACCAGCGATAATAGATTCATTGTTCTATTGTCCTTAAAAAAAAAAAAAAAAAAAAAAGGTGTGGACAAGTAGTTTTCCTTTAGTCCGGGCAAAAACGAATTTATTTTGTGGGTCATTATACAGATGGGTCTTACCTATACCGATATAATGCACCAGATATACATATATAATGATCCGTAAGCTACATATAGATTCCAAAGGCCAGTTTCCCAATGAGTCCCACGTTGGGCTTTCCGCACAAAACTGCAGACGCTCCGCTCCTGGGAACATGCGCACTTGCGGGGGCTTGAAGGTACGTGCCTCCCGAAACGTGACACGCCGGCATTAACATGACACGCATGCGCAGACATGCCGCATGCGTCAGCATGACATGACACGCCTGCAGGGTGACACGCAGGCATAAGCAGGACACGTACGCAGAGGCATGACACGCATGCGCCTCTTCATTTGAGGAGGCACTGAAGGTGCCCCCACCCCCACCCGTTTCATTTCCGGCCAACACTGCAAGGTGGGGTGGTTCCCGAAATTCGCTCCCAGAATGCCTCCCGCCATACCCGGCCGCACCCTAGTGCCGGAAGTTCCTGCCATGCTTATTCCCAGGTGCTGTCCCCTGCGTTGCACTCCTTTCTATTCTCCCTCCTCTGCTTTTTTAAAAGCCGTAGAGGGACATAATGAACTACGTTCTGATTTGTAAGTACTGTTGAGCCACGGGCTCAAAACTCTCAGAACACGAGCGATCCCTGAAATCGAGAACGGCGGGGGAGCTCCGGGCGACTCCTCCCGGAAGCCCGGGCGGAGGAACCGGAAGGGCTTGGTCGCGGGTGGCCACGTGGTGCCCTGCGCTGGGTTAACCCGGGTGTCCGCCCAGGGCCACCGCCATTTGCCGCCTGTCCGGCGTGGGGAGGGTTGCGCCTGAGCAGCTGCCCGCTCTCCCGCGGGGGGTGCAGGCCGGGATGTTCCGGTGGCTCAGCCCCGAGTTACCGCAGTGCATCCCAGACGTCTTCTGTGAGCGGCACCTGGAGCCCCCCGTGCTCTTCTGCGAGGATGACCAAGCCATGCTTTGCGGCCAGTGCTTCCTGACCCAGGACCACAGGGCGCATGTGGTGTGTGGCGTGAAGGAGGCGGCTGAGAACTACCGGGTAAGCTTCCCCCAGGCCCCAGCCTTGGCCCTTGGCTGCCTCTTTTCGAACTTATTCGGGGAATAAGAGGAGAGGGAACCTCTCCTCTAAGATCGTGACTCTGGTTCCTGCACATTCAGAGAAAAGGATGAGACCAGCGCCATGTTGAGACCGGCCATGCCGAGGCTAAGAGAACAGCGCCCGGCGGCGGCCCTTCCAGTGCCTTAGGGGGGCGGGCTAACTGTCCCGAAACCATGGCTTTACCCGGAATTCCGTGATCTGTTTCTCTGCAGAAATTATTCCGGGAGTTGTTGAAAACGATGAAGGAGAAACTTGAAGTGACAAAGATCCTGTTGTCCGAGGAACAGGAAAGAATGATCTTTATTCAGGTCAGCGCCTATCTCGCAATTCTTGGGGGGGAAATTGCAGGTAACCCCGTACAACACGGTTGTGCGGCTCCCAAAAAATGCTGTGTCATGTGAGTCTGGGTCCTACGACGTGAAGAACTAGTATAAAAAAGGGGTTAGGTTCGAAAAATGTTAAAGATTAAAGTGGTATTATATAGTTTTACAATGTAAGTTATCGCCATTTGCACCAAAAGGATAACGTAATACGTATTAAATTGTGTTTTCTTAATCATCGCTGCTAAGCGCCATTAACCAAGGGCGTAGAATGAGATGTTTTTGCTCTTAAAAGCGCTTACTGTGTTCCATGTTGTTGGGAGATTTCCCTAATTTCCAAGGAGGGGTTTTTCGCCCTTCAAAGGGGTGACTCCCTTGTTGTTCGGGAACTTTCTGGGAGGGGGGAAGGGTGGGGCGGGTCCAGGGCGCCATGTTGTGCGAGGGTTTCCATCCCGGAACCGTGTTGTGGAAGCGCCGTGTTGTAAGGGGATGTTCATGCCTGCAGCTGGTGCATGTGTTGGGTGGCACATGGAACAGAAACAAAGTCAGAAAGCAAACGACAAAACAGGAAAAAACACTTGAAATTCATAGGCAGGAAAAGGGCTCATTTCTTGGCCGACAAAGTGCTTCCACGTCAATAAGTGGAAGAGTGGAAACTTTGAGAAAAACAATCAAATAAAATGAGAGTGCTCAGAAAAGCAAATGCAAGGTATTTTGAACATAAAAGAAGACCCCGAACTTTGTTCATGGTAAGAAAAACACAAATTAGTTGGATTAAATTTGTTGGTGAGATGGTGTTGGCAGCCCTTTGTGGCAAAGATCAAAAAGGTTGGTAACATTTTAAAACATTGCTGCAGGAGAAGGAACATCTCATGTACTTTCGGTGACCCTATAAATCCTGAAACCATTTTCAAGGGCAATTTGAAAATTACTTTACAAATTGAGTGCTCGCCATTTGTTATGCATACGTTTTACTTCTGATTTCAAGCCTTCCCAGCATTTTGTGCCAGGTATCCCAGAATTTTAGTCCTCCCTATTTCAATTTTTAAAAAATTAATGTTAAAGATGATAAGAGAGTTGCCTGACTATACAAGAATTTTCCAGCTAATTTAGTTTTTTAAGCCTAAGCATGATATAGCCAACAAATATTGGGTTCCTACTCTTCCCAAGAAATAGGCAAGGTGCTGGGGATTTAGCAATGGAAAAACGAGCAGTTCTGCCACTGTGCAAATACTAGTTTACTAGGAGCGAATGAAACAATTAAAATCAGTATATCCAAAATTGAGCTCCTCATTTCCACCTCTGGAATCTTCCCTCCATGGTTTCCCTTTACAGATTTTGGCAATTACATTCTAACAGCTGTTTGAGTCCAAAAATCTTGGAGTAGCCCTGGCCAGTGTGGCTCACTTGGTTGGCGTGTCATCCCGTGACCTAAAGGTTACATGTTTGATTCCTGGCCAGGGTACATACCTAGCCTGTGGCTTCTACCTCCAGTCTAGGCATGTACAGGAGGCAGTAGTCAATGTTTCTCACATCAGTATTTCTCTCTGTCCCTTCCTCTCTAAAAAGGCAATGAAATAAAAATTAAGATCATGGAATAGGTCATTAATTTTTCTTTTCTCATGTTCCTTATTCAAGCTATCCACAGATGTTGGTGATTCCTTCTGATTTTTCTGGTTTCCTTCTGTTTCGTTGCTGAAGTTAAAGATTCCTCAAAGTCAATTAAAGTTTCTTCATCTGCATGTCATGTTCTAGGTTTATATTGATACCCTGGTTGATCTTCACCATGAAATTCCATTATCCTTGTTTCTTCCCCTATACTCTGTATTTCCTTGTCTTTATATAGAAGTTAGAGATGGGAAAGAGTTATGGTCAGCGTGTGATGTTTAACCTGCTCCCCATCATGTCTATATCTGTGCTGAAGGGAGAAGAACAGGAATTTAAAGAAGTGATTGAGGCTGAATATAAGATGATGTTCCGGTTAGTGACTGAAGAGAACGAGACAAACTTACAGAACCCACAAGGGTGCTCACACAGCCTGAGTTTAAGAAAAGCCAGTCTAACTGAAATGACGACATTTGTCGCACAGCTGGAGGAGAGGTTCCAGCAAACAATCCAGGTGAGATGTGGCAAATGGCACCTATAGTGTGTCAGGAAATGATGGCCAGCAGGACCAAACGTCCATTTCAGAATAAGATATCCAGTGATAGGAATGGATTAATGAGAAGAATGTACATATTCACCCAGCAATTTTATTTCTGAGAACTTACTGCAAATACACTTAGATGCATGTAAAAAGACACATGAACAAGGGAATGCTGTAAAATCTGGGCCAGTTATTTATTTACTTTCTTAGTTATACTTATTTAGAGGGAGGAAAAGGGCCCCAAGTGGGGGTCTGGGTTGTGGGCCAGGTCCCCAGTTGGGGACAGGAAATGCCACACACTGATGTTTCCCTCTCTTTCTCCCTCCCCTTCCCCTCTCTCTAAAAATAAGTTTTTTTTTTAATTGCACAGTAAACAGTGATCTGTTTTAGGTCCAGGTTATCTGAGTAAGCCTCCACACCAGTCACATCAACATATATATTGTCACAGAATCAAGTTTCTGGGGTATCTTACTTGGCCTTATCCTGGTATCCTGGCCTTATCCAATTATGTATATTTCTCAGAGATGGGCAAGAAAGTGGGTTTTTTAAAGTGTAATTGTAATTAGCAAATGAAGGAAATTACTGGTTGGTAAATAATAACGAGAAGATGTTTCTGCAGAGACTGACTAACCTGGGGAAAGAGAACATGAAAAAACTAAAGGAGAGTGAACTTAAGCTCTATGAACAGGTCTACCGGTTCCACCAGATCATCTCAGAGCTAGAGAGGAAGTGTGGAGAAGGAACCTTAAGGTTGCTCAAGGTAAGATTCTAAAAAGAATCTTCATTACAACATTTGAGAAATGAGAAGTGGGCCATACTCCAGGGGTCATGTCCAGAGCAGACATTTCCAATGACTTTCAGCATTCATGAAGGCTATTTGGCTATTTCCTAATCACCAAAATCATTATTAAATTACAATACATAACATCTACATATACAATAGAATGCCTTCCACCATTGAAAAAAGGAATGAAGAAGCTCTGTGGGCACTATATGTATATATATATATATACACGTATATATGAATACATATACGTAGACATGTACTACTTACCTCACACTGCCTCCAGCAAAACAAAGAAAAAAGCATTTTAATCAATGGTAATTTGGGATATTCATTGGTAATGTATTGTATAGTTGAGCATAGTAACTTGGCATTACCTTTCTAACAAGTAAGTTGTTACCTTTGAAGACTGTATCTCTTTGCCAGGCCCCCATCTGCAAAGTGGGTGCTCTTATTTGAGAAGCCCCTACATGTAAACCCTTAGGTTCCATTCTAGAGCCAAGGCTCATTCCAAGCAGCACAGGTAGGACTGACCCAGGTGTGCTCAGTTCCTGGCCCAGCTGGAACCGAACCATGAACCACCCTCCCCTCTCAGTAGACCCCTCATGTGCTTGTCCTGGCCATACCCAGCACGGGAAACAGATCAGTGGGCTGAATAAAAGACTTCTCTTGGGAATAAAATGATAACTTCAAGCAGTTTCCTCACTCTTCCTATTCAGTGTTAAAATTTGATATCTCAGAATTAGCACCATGAAACTGAAGAAATGACAGAAATCCAGTTTTCATTATTAGAAGAGTTTCCTAGGCATAACTCTCAGAAGGCTTGGCTCAAATACTGTAAGTGTGTCTCCTTTTCTCCCCATAGGATGCGCGGTACTGTTTGGATCGGTAAGTTTTTGCTTGGGAAGTGTTGGGGTCAGGTGCTGGGGCTAGGGCATGAGCAGACGTGGGTAGAGAGGCTGGGCTACAGGCAGGGAGTTCGTGGGATGAGACCATCCTCTGGGGTAAGTGTGAAGGGCTTGCCACAGAGCTGAGATTGAGGTTTCTTTGTAGAACCAGTGGGCCCCTCCTGCTCCCGAGTCCAGAGCCTGCCCAGATCTTGGACCCGAGATTATGCCAAATATCAGGAATGAGGCCCATACTGGAGGCGCTTCAAAGTAAGTGGACACATCTTCACTATATCCTGCCGTTCACGAAAGACAATCCCAGCTAGCTTAAGGATATAAAAGATCAGGAGTTTAACATGCTTACATACATTAGATAACTATCAAAATAATTGTTTCATCTTGTTTGAAAGGCTCTCCTGTATAAATCCTTTACCTTTTCCCCAGGCTTGCCACAGAATTGCAGGCAGATTTCCATAATTTGAAATTTTTAAACTCCCGAGGAAACAAATGTTGATGTGTGTAACAGGATTTGTAGCTCCTGCCTCTGTAGTTCTGCCTTTTCCTGCATGTGCTGTCTGGTTGCACACAGTGTGTGGCCTTCTGAGTCCAGTTTCTTTTACTTAGTGGGTGCTTTAGAGGCATACCTGTGTCTGCTGCACAAACCAGCAGCTTGCTCCTTCTTGCTGGCCTGTGGTCTTCCATCGTATGAATACACCGCAATTTAGTTACCATTTTGATATTCTGTGGACACTTCAGTAGTTTCATATACTGATACCTCACTTTGATTAATATTAAGCATATTTTCACGTGTTTAATTAGCTGTTACTATTGCTGTTTTTTTGAAGCATATCTGAACATTTCCAAGTTTTAAAAATTGTATATTTTCTTATACTGACTTTTGTGATGTATATATCCTGATTATAAATCCTTTATCATACATGTTTCCCTTAGTGTGTAATTTATATTATCATGTACCTAATAGTGTCGTTCAAAGAGTTTTAAAATTTAAAGGTTTATTACTATTTTCTATTGTGATAATGCTTTTTGCATCCTAAAAATTGTTTTCTTGCCCCAACAAAGATTTTTCTTGTAGAAGTTTACAGTTAGTTTTGATATTTAGGTCTGTTACCCATTTAGAGTTAGTACCTCTATATGATTGAAGGTATGATACAACACCCCATTTATTTATACATACTCGTACATCCAATTTTTCCAACATTATTTGTTGGGAACACTATGCATGTCCATTAAGTTTACTTAGCACCTTTGTTGAAAATCAGCATATATGAGGGGGTCTATTTGGACTAATAAAACCATTGACCATAGTGTGTATCTGTATCCTTTTGCTAATACCACACTTGCTTGATTGATTATTAAGCCATCAAACTTGGCATTTTAAGTTCTCCAAATTTGTCCTTGAAAAAATAGTCTTGAAAAAATTGAATAAATGATAGTTTTGGCTACTCTATATACTTTGCTTTTCACACACTGGACAATTTAAAAACAGCTTGTTGGTGTCTACCAAAACACTGCCGGGGTTTTCAGTGGCATTGCATTGACTATAGATTAATTTAGAGATAAGATAGAGCCATTTATTTATTCAGTTCTTTGATTTCTCTTAATTGGTGTTTTGTAGTTTTGTGCAAACAAATATTGCTGTTTAAATGTATTTAATCAGATGGGTCCCTAAGTATTGTATTTTCAGTGCTATTATTAATAGTATTAAATACCACTTTCTGATAGGAATTTCATTTAGTTTTAGTTTATTACTAGTACGTAAAAACAGTGATTTGTGAATGTAGAATTGGATTTTATAACTAGGCTAAACTCATTAGATCTATAGGATTCTTAGGAATTTTCTGCAAAAATTGTCTAACCTCTGAATACAGTTTCACTTCTTTCTTTTCAACCTGTTCTTTCCTATACTTTTCTCTCCTTAATGTGCTGGCTAGGACTTCCACCATGATACTGAATAGAAGTGGCAAAAAACATTTTCCTTGTTCTTGGTCTTAGGGGGGAAAAAGCTTTAAGATTGTTGTTAAGTGTATGTTGATTTAATGTTTTGTTTAATGTTGATTTAATGTTTTTAAAAAGAACTTTTTTATTTATGTTAATGAGGTATAATGGTCTGTAGCATTCTTGTCATCATCCATTGGCACTTCAGCTAATTCATTTTAGTATTTTCATATGATTCTTTGTCAAGGCCACTTGACCTTACTTTTCAGCTTCCTGTATCTTACAGATATTTTTTAAGCTTTTTTCCCCCTTCAAACATAGTAAGCAAAAATTATTTTACAGTCTGTGCTTGGTAATCTCAGTACTTTGAGTCCTTTAGATTTCTGCTAGTGTCGCTTAATCATGCTCCCTTACTTGGTGAGTATATGTTTAATCATTTTCAATAGGTAAGCTTTCCTTTCTTCTTTAGATAAGAATTTTAGAATGTCTTTGAGGCCAAGAACAAAGGTGTGTGTTCTTCCAGAAAGAAAGTGCACTTGCTCCTGCCAGTCTTCCGGAAGTGCAGGAGCTTAGGGGCAACCTGGAACTTGAAATTCAGGGCTTTGTGGTTTAAGACCTCCCTAACAATGCTACGAGTTGGGTTTCAAGTCAGGAGATTGGAGTTCATTTGGCCACAAAACTCGCTACTGGATTAGATGTTAAAGAAAGTAAGAGATACACAACTACTCAAAGTTTGTGGCTTGATCAACCAAAGTGCTGACTTTGGAAGTGGGGAAGAGAGGTTTGCGCTCTCCATTCTGGGGGCGTTGCGTTTGAGAGGCCAGTGCTCAGCCCACCTGGTACTTGGCAGCATGTCCATGGAGTAAGTCGTGAACTTACAGGTGATACTTAAAACTGAGGCTAGATGAGGTCACAGAGCGGGAAGGAGTGCAAGAAGCAAAAAGGGAGACCCAGGATCAAGCCATGAGAAATCATTCTTTTCAGAGTCAGAACAGGAAGACATTAGAGAAGAAACTGTCAGGTAGCATCACTTTCGTTCCAGTGCAGGAGTCACTTTAAGCTGGCTGGTTGTCAGCTGGGTGTTTCTGGAGGAACCTCCAGGTTTGAGAAACTGCTCATGCCTTCATTGGACCCACTCCCCATTGGGCGCCTGCTGGCAGCAAGCCTCGTGCTGGTGGCACGTAAGAGGGGAAGAGCCACGAATCAACAGTTTTGTTAGGAGACTCCATGCTTCTGGCTGTTGCCAGCTGGGAGAGGCTCTTTAGGGGGCTGGAGTGGGGTCCCAGGCGATAGCTAGCTAGCATTGGGTGTCAGGGCGTTTCTGCAGCCTGGCAGGCTCCTTCATGGTTTGGAAGGTACTTCTGCATCTCCATGGTTCATTATTGTTTGCTTTGTTGTTCTTGCTCTAAAAATACACGACATCTCCCTCCATCATCTAGTTGATGGTTCTCCTGGATGGCCTTTTCTGAAATAAAGCTCACAGGTTTCTTTCCCTGGACTCTCCTCAGCAAGGGGACACACGGCTCTAGGACAGATATGTTCCTCTGCTATATCTGTCTGACAGCCTGTGTCCTCTTGTTGGGAAGCCCCTGCCTGTTAGAAGCAACCGGTCAGATCTGCTGCCTCTTCCTCCCTCCTCTGATTGATGGTTCTCCTCCTGGATGGCCTTTCCTGAAACAAAACATAACAGGTTTCTTTTCCTGGACTCACCTCAGCGAGGGGACACACGGCTCTAGGACAGATATGTTCCTTTGCTATATCTGTCTGACAGCCTGTGTCCTCTTGTTGGGAAACCCCTGCCTGTTAGAAGCGACCAGTCAGATTTGCTGCCTCTCCCTCCCTCCTCTGATTGATGGTTCTCCTCCTGGATGGCCTTTCCTGAAACAAAACTTAACAGGTTTCTTTTCCTGGACTCATCTCAGTGAGGGGACACACGGCTCTAGGACAGATATGTTCCTCTGCTATATCTGTCTGACAGCCTGTGTCCTCTTGTTGGGAAACCCCTGCACGTTAGAAGCAACCAGTCAGATTCACTGGCTCTCCCTCCTATCAACTGGTTAATGGTTCTCTTCCAGGATGGCTTTTCCTGAAACAAAACTTACAGGTTTTTTTTTCCTGGATTCACCTCAATGAGGGGACGCACGGCTTCAAGACAGATATGTTCCTCTGCTATATCTGTGTTGTAGCCGTGTGCCCTCTTGTTGGGAAGCCCCTGCCCATTAGAAGCAACCAGTCTCTGGTGCTGCCTTTGATGAACCCCTAAGCTAATCAAATTTCTCTCTCCCTGCAGGACCTGTAACCTTGGATCCCACCACAGCTCACCCTTACCTGATCCTATCTGAAGATCGGAAAACCGTACGGTTCAGGAACATCCAGCACGGTGCACGTAACCACCCAGGGAGGTTCGACTTCAGTGCTTCGGTGTTGGGTGTGGACTGCTTCCTCTCGGGGCGGCATTACTGGGAGGTGGATGTGGACAAGGCCACCAAATGGCAGCTGGGGGTATATGAGGACCCAGACTATGCCACCTGCGGACCAGATGTCATCCCTGTCATTCCCAAGTCTCCGGGAGACAAGTTCTTACTCACGGGGTCCAAGATGGAAACCATGTGTACCTTCTGGGTCTTTCCTCCTCTAAAGAGGGTTGCCGTGGGGGAGCAGATACGCAGAGTTGGGGTTTTCCTAGACTATAAGTATGGGCAGGTAGCCTTCTATAACGTGACAAAGGGACTCCTCATTTATAATTTCTCGCGTCTTTCCTTCCAAGGTGCTCTCAGGCCCATCCTTTCTCTTTGCTTCCCAGTTGGAAGCACAAATTCAGACTCGCTTACCATCAGCTTCCCCGATGTTTATCCTTGTGATGCTGCAGGTGGCCCTCAACCCCCCTTGGTGTGAAACCTAAAGCCACAGGATTCTCGAAAGTAAAGGGCCTGATTTTGTAAAAAGAATTTCCATTATATTCAGTCCAATAAAAGATGGCTTGCACCGAGTTGGAACCCAGTGCCCTACCCCGGAGCCTTTGCGTTCATGTGGCTTTCCACACCTATTTAGTGTAAGAGGCCACTCGGAGCTGAGGCTTCGGTGAAGGACCATGTTAATGAGAACAGCACATGCATGGGCAGCATGAGATTGGTAAATTAGAGACAATACAGTCTGGAATCCTTAGAGTTAGGTTCAAGACTCAGGAGATAGTTCTGAAAACGGAATTAGGTGTAATCAAGACTTAGGATATGAAGATACCATGGTTAATTATGGAATGGAGATAGCCTATTGCTGACCTTATTACCTGACAGGATCAAGATTGTCATTCCAAATGGAGGAGAGCTTAAATCTCTTGATTATTTTATTGGGGGACAGAGGAGGTGTTGCTAAAAATGTGAACATTTTAAAATCATTTTTAAATCATTTTTAAGGCTTTTTTTTAAACAAGAACATTAGAGCTCTTTAAGAGAAGCCTTGGTAGGTCAGTGCTTTGACACACATGAGTGATACTGTCTTACAAAACTCTCATCTCTGCTCGACACTCCACTGCACGGTGGGTGTCTTCTGTACAGTCGGGCAGTTGGACAACTCTGAGAAGTGGTGATGACAGATTTGTAGGGGAACTTGTTATGTGAGGGTTACCATACCTTATATTTCTTAATTTTAACCTTAATTAATATGCAAATGCACAAACTGAGGCTTCAGTGGTGATTTTATTCTCTTACAAGTTGCATAGCTATTAAGTCGCTAAGTAAGTGACAAGGAAGAGGAATTAACCTACCAAAGAACAGGCTCTGTCTCAAATTTGGTCGCATGGGAACCTGCTGTGTAAGCAGGACCTGTTACGACAGTGATTCAATTTATTCACATTTCCTAACAGTGCAGACCAGTTCTAAAGGGAGTGGAGGGAGCATATTGTCACACTTCCTTCTGTATGTATTAGGGACTCTCTGTTTTTCAGGGTGAGCAAAATAAAAGGGAAATACAAGAAAATAGCATCTGTTGGGATGTGGATAGGTATAGTCTTAATTCCTGGTATTGGGGGGGAAATTTTTGATCAACCATTTGAAATTCTCAAAATTTTTCCATTTAAAAACATCATGTTGATAATTGTGTGTGTGTAAAGACAAAGTCTGCACATCTCACACCCAGTCACAAGACGTGGGAGAAAGATACTGTCTTAACACACAAAGTCACTTACGTTTTCTAGAAAACTACCTGCATTTGACTTTGGTTTTACCATTTGATAAGAACCCACAACCTGATGTTACATATTAATTTGATGAATTATCTGGTAGAAAATAAACTCTTAAGGTGTCGTTTTTATTTTGTCCTGTGTCATATTTAACCAGTTTTGTATCTAACCTAAGCAATCTTATTTTAACATTGTTTTATAGTCCTGGTGATCTGTAAAAACTGCTTGCTGTTCTTCGTGGAGCCAGTTTTACTGTGCATGTATCCCTAATTAGTCAATGAGTTGAATAAAGTCTTTGACACATGTCCATCTTTACGTGTGTGAGGATTGTTTCTAGGCCTAGGGAAAGAACACTCTTGATAGTGCTTGCTGGTCTTCTGAATGAAGACCTCCGCTGCATCCTTCCAGTCACAAAGACTTTGCACCTACAGGTCCCTGTACCTCAGTCAACACTGTCCTCTTTGCCAACACTGGCTCATTCTTTAGATCTTCCCTTAAGGGCCCCTCCTCCTTGGCCCCCTTAAGCAGAGGTGACAGCAGTGACAGCTTTGTGTTACACGGAGTGCAGCTGCAGTTTCATATTTAGGTGATGAGTTGGTTACGTTCTCAGCTAGACTTGAAACTGGAAAAGGCGGTGTTGTGCCACGTGTCATCCACCAGGCCCAGCAAGCAGAGACGGATTGAATCTTTATGCTTTAATCGGGTGGTTGGTGATCTGAGAAGAGGCTTGTACCCTAACAGACCACCTTCCATTACAAACTGCCCTCTTTACAAGGAGAAGAAAGGTGGAGGAGGGGGCTTGGAATCACAGGGGACAAGTTAGTAAGGTAAAAGCTGCAGCCTCCTTCCAGCTATACCTGGGGGGGTGGTCTTTGTGTCCAGGGTGGAAGTCATCTCACCCTGAGTACAATGACTCATCTTGGTTACAGTCCTGAGGCACAAAGGTGGAACTGCTTAGGGTCGTGCCAGCCAGGGTGGGTCGTTCCTCCAGTTCCCGAAACAACAGCACTTTGCATACATTGACGACTAAGCTTATTAGCTGTTCCCTGAAACTAAAATTTTCCATCAGAGCGAGGACTGGCTTTCTGTGTTGGTCTTGAATCGAGGAAGAGTCGTCAGTGCAGTAAGTTACAGGACCAGGGGCCAGGCGGTCTAGCTTCTGAGCCCTGGAGGGGAGTGATCCCTGTGTCAAAACTAGAAGTGAGTGAGCAAACGCAGGCAACGGGTTTACTTAGCTAGGGCAGCCGTAACAGGACCACAAACCAGGGGTCTTCAGCAACGGAAACGGGTCGTACTCCTGACGCCTGCAGGACGGCTCCAGGCCGGCCTCATTTCTGGAGGCCATCTTGAGTGGTCTCTGGCTTACTGCTGTACCCCTCCCTCGTCTGAGCCTGTCCCCTTCTTCCTCCATGTGGCTCTTCCCTCTTGACCTGGCTTCGTATTTACTTACTTAAGGGCACCAGTCTTCCCATTCTATTGGGTTAGGGGCCCGCTCTGTACGTAGATGACCTTATTTGAACTTCATGACCCTGTTTCCAAGTAAGTTCTCAAGTGTGCACAGTGGGGACAGTGACAATTCATCGCTCGTCAGATGGGTTGGTGTGAAAGTGGTTTTTCATGGGCAGCAGCAAGTTTACACGTTATGTTAAAACCACCTGAGTTTTTAAAAATCTCAATATCCACGCCCACCCCCCAACTCTACACACACCGATTGCTTCCAAGTCTCCGGTTGAAACCCAAGCATCGTTTTTTCCAAAGCTCCCTGGGGGATTATAATGTGCAGCTAAGACAAGAAAATGAGCAGAAGCAAGAAACCAAAAAGAGCTGGTTTGGTCTGCAGCGACAGCCTTGTGTGCAGCTTGCAGTTTGAAGTCAAAACTCTAAAGATTTGGGGATAGAGAAGGGGAGGTGGACTTAGTTTGCAGGTCAGGGTGAGAGTTGTAAGCTGCCCCTAGTGATGAGCAGGTGTGCTTGGTTCACGTGGCTGGGACGGCCTTTCAAACTCCTGTTTCAGGGGGGTGGTTGGTGGGATAAGGACTATACAATGAAGTTGCCTGGTCTTCAGTGTCTGCTCTAAGGAAAACCTAGAAAACCTTGGGCCACAGGAGAAGCCTCCAGTGGTTTGAAACATTTAGAGGAGTATCTCACCACCCTGAAGCAATATCTCTACCCCTAAAACACGTTGCATATGATAATAAAAGTTTTTTTTGGCCAGGACACATAAGTAAAAAATCCAGTTTCACTCTGGAGTCCTCACTTGGAAACAGTGCTCTACAAACGTGTAGCAAAATCCAGTTGTGACATTCGTTATAGCTGAACTACCAATACACTTCTGGTTTAAGAATTCAGGAAAAATAAGTGCCCATCAGTGGATGAATGGATCAAAACACTGTGGGACATTTACACAATGGAATACTACACAGCAGAAAGAAAGAAGGAACTCCTACCTTTTGTGACAACATGGATGAAACTGGAGAGTATTATGCTTAGTGGAATAAGCTAGTCAGTGATAAATAACCATATGATCTCACCTATTACATGAGACTAATGAACAAAACAGACAAGCAAAATAGAACCTAGAGCCAGAAGGATGGAAACAAGGAACAGACTTTCAATGTGCAGAAAGGAGGAGGGAGGGGAAGAAAAAGACAAAGAAGGGGAACAGTTTAGTCAAGGAACTAGCATGGATGACCCATGGACATGGACAACGTGGGGATTGACTGGGTGTGGGAGAGGGGAGGGTGGGGCAGGGGAGAGCAATGGGGCAAAAATGGGATAAATAATGCAACAACAATAATTTTTTTTTTTTTTTTAGTCAGTCAAACTTTTGTTCTCTTTAGGTGTAATTAACCTTCTAAGAAATGTCAAGGAATTAATTGTACTTTTAAATGTTAATTATGTTCATTTTCTTTTTAAAATGTAGTGAAGTTTATCAGAGTTCATAGTAAATTTTGTAATGATAAAAAAAAAAAAAAAATTCAAGAAGAAAAGGAAACTAGACCAAAATATTTCTAATAGAAATTTTTGAAGACAATTAATTAAATGATGTTATTAGACAGTGTCACAAAAGTAGAAATAGTTTTTCTGGTGTAACATTTGTAAAAAAATGTGTATGTGTGTAAAAGTATTTGTTCACATGTTTGGTAATATTGCAATTGGTATTTCTTATAAAAGTAATTTTTTATATAATAGGTAGTGAAAGTATGAAACTACCAGCTAAACATCTCCTCTATTACTAATAGTTTCCTTGCCTCAGAATTGCTATGGAAAAGGGTGTTCTTATTGTATAGAAGTTTATTTAGATGGTATTGAGTTTGGGGCTGGGGAAATGTTTGTGTGACCTCCTTAAACAAGATTTTGTATTGTTATTGTTTGTGAATCAATTAGAATAAAGTGATTTTCTTTAAAAAAAAAATGCAAGCAAAAACATTTGAGAACCACAAATCAAAGTTTTCCACATGACTTGCATTCACAAAGCTTCTCACCAGCATGAATTATGTGATGTTTAATAAGCCATGAACACGGAATAAAGAGGCTTTTCTTTATGTTTCTTACATAGGGTTTCTCACCAGGATATATTTTTTGATGCAAGATGTGAGCTACAAATAGACTATCCCACAAATCTGAAAAAAAAAAAGTAATTTTTAAATGAATTAACATACGCATTTCGAAATAACAAAAAGAACTTTGTATTAATATGACTTGAGAGGTTGACAGAAGGTAGGAATCAAATGGTGAATTGTCTGGATGTGGAGAAAAAAAGAAAAGTATGCCTTGGTAGTTACAGAATTGACAGGGGGATGTTAAGAATAATAAAGGAAATGGAGAACCCAAAGAACTTACAGGCATGACACATGGACATGAACTAATGGGGGGTACTAGGTGGAGGGGGAACAAAGAGGGGAAATTGGGACAACTGTAATAGCAAAATCAATTTTATATATTTATTTATTTATTTATTTATTTTATTTATTTTTTTAAACTCAGGGAAAGCTCAAAGCTCATGCCCAGCCAGACACGCTCAAACTTTCAGCGGAGATACGGGGCAGTCTGCTGAATCTATCTGGGTGAGAGAGAAAAAAGAAAAGAAAAGGTAAGGAATTTCACTGCCGGTAATTTGACTGATTTTGTATACAGCAAGAAAAAGATAAAGCAGCGAGGAAGAAGTTACAGGGAATGGGGAAGCAAGGGATTTGGAGCTTTGACTTCTTGGGTCTCCTGCGTAGAACATGACAAACAGCACCAGGGGTGCACTGCCACTAACAGGCACGTGGATGGAGCCTGGGGAAAAGGTGCAGAAAATTGCCTTTCAGTTGTCTTGACAATTTGGGGAACAGGCTAAAGAACCAGGGACGTTCACCCTGGGACAAACCAATGTGAGACGTAATTTACCCCATACCAGAGGAAGGAATTCTCTGCAGCAACAGACGAATACAGTGAAAAAACAAAACAAAACAAAAAAACAAAAAGGGTGATGCTGTCTGTAAGGTAAGGTTCCAAATGCTTTATACGTATTGCTGTCTAATTCTTTCAATTCTAAGATGTATACACTTTTTATTTTTATTCTACCAAGACAGAAGTACACTAAATATCACCTGAGACAGTGACACAGACTCTTAAAAAACCAGATTATGCCCTGGCTGGCGGCACAGTGGATAAGGTGCTGGCCTGTGAACCCAAAGGTTTCTGGTTTGATTCCCAGCCAGGGCACATAACCAGGTTGCAAACCAGGTCTCCAGCCAGGTCCGTAGCTGGAGGCAGGTGAAAGGCAACCATACATTGATGTCTCTCTTCCTCTCTGCCTCTCTCTCTTCCCCTCTCTCTGAAAAATAATAAATAAAATCTTTCAAGAAAAGAAAAAGAAAATTAAGAGTTCCTTCAACTAAGTTGTACTCCAAAGTTCCAAACTCTCATCAGCTAATTGATGTCAGAAATCTTCATTTTGTTCTTATGGAAAATACCTAACATCTAGTGACACTTCGTGAATGGTTGTCTTGTTCACTGTTTGTTCAAAATCCTTGCCATGATGGGGTTTACATTCCACAGAGGGATGATTCTCAACATCAATAGCTTTTAGCTACACAAATGTCACAAGCCAAAGAAGGAAGGAGTTCAGGGACCTGTATGAGGTCATCTTAGACCTTCAGACCTACCTGCTCTTTCAGGATGGAAAATCTACTGGTATCTTTAAGCATCTGGAAGGATTGCATAGTTCTATCTGAAACAAAACACTCAGTCCCAGGTGACCTGTAGCTGATTAGGGCATGTTCTCTAGGAGGAACACAGAGCTGATTAAAATGTTCACTTAGAAGAAGTACTCACAGAAGGTTTTAAACTTTTTATTTTTAACTAAGAGTAGTATTAAACAAATACATGAACACAGTTCATGAAAAGATAACTTCTTATCAAGCCTCCATCATCAGCCTCTTCTTTCAATAACTGTGAATTTTACTTTTATGTCTGTACCAGGCCTCAGCTTGGCCACCCTTCCCCTCCAGTTGGTCTTAGTACCTCACTGAATAACCTTTAGGGCGACACTGTCCCTGCAGGGGGACAGGCTAAGTAACCTGGGTTTGTGTGTGTGTGTGTGTGTGTGTGTGTGTGTGTGTGTGTGTTTAAGATTTTATTTATTATTTTTAGAGAGAGGAGAAGGGAGAAAGGGAGAGAGGAAGAGAGGGAGAGAGACATCAATATTCAGCTACGGACTAGTTGGAGACCTGGCTTGCAACCTGGTTATGTGCCCCGGCTGGGAATCGAACCAGCGACCTTTGGGTTTGCTGGTCGGAATTTTTTTGTTTCATTAAGAGGACAGCCACCCACGAGAAGTCTCTAGTGTCACTCTGTCATGATCCAGTGACCATCAAGTTAAGCCAAGTGTCTCCTAATAGATACATGATTTTAAAAATCAGAATCAGCCTCTGTTGGTGGCACAGTGGATAAGGCACTGGCCTGCAAACCCAAAGGTCTCTGGTTCGATTCGCATTCAGGGCACGTAACCAGGTTTCAAGCCAGGTCTCCAGGCAGGTCCATGGCTGGAGGCAGGTGGAAGGCAACCGTACATTGGTGTTTCTTTCCCTCTCAGCCTCTCTCCCTTCCCCTCTCTCTAAATTTAATAAGTTAAAAAATAAATCAGAATCGGATGTTTTCTGGCCCAAGAGCAGACTGGCTTTCCAGCACAGATGTAAATCCTGAGATGTAGTCACAGAAGTCAGATATGTAACCTGAATTACTTGCTTCAAATAAAAAGGAAGACTATCCACTGTGTGAGAAGGGGTTAAAACTTTCCAATCATCAAGAACAGATGATATTTGTTTTGTTTACATATGTACAGCAGTTTATTCCAGTGTCATGGGTGGAATAGAGTGATACTGTCCTTCACAGGCAGCAGAGGTCACAGAAATGTCTGCCAAAGAGAGGGCGTAGATACTCAGAGATAAACAGATGATTGCAGGTGAAGATTGTGTACTTTGGAAATTCCAAGAGTAATTTCCCCATTAGCTGGTGAGAGTGGCCTTGGGAAATTACTTTATAGCTCTCATGAGTATGAAATCCAAGCAGTTCTTGGGAGTTCTGTTTCAGGTGTGTGTATCTAAATTCAAGTTCTTGCACAAGGATTGCAATCTCTTTTGTCACAAACTCTGCTCAGACATGAAAAAAGTGGACAATAAATAATCATCAAAGAAAAATATGAAGTATGAAAGATTAAGAACAACAGAAGGAAGTAGAAATTGAAGTAAAACCTCATAATTGTCATTGATATAATTAGCAAGATGAAAAATTATCCCACATATGCTGTGTGTTTTTTAAACATTTTTTGAAAGGTTGGAATAAAATAACTTGATATATTTTAGAAAGAAGAGTCAGAAGATGAACACTTCCCCCATCCCCACCCCCCAAAAAAAGGATAAATAAATGTCCATCCATCCATCCATGCATTCAGTCCAGGAACTCTGTAATTTGACTGACATCAACACCAAAGCAGAACATTATCAAGGATATCCCAGAGGATTAGGGATGAGGATAAGATCCTAACAACTCCCCAAAACAAATAACAGGTCACACATGTAAGATCTAATATCAGAATGGTGTTTTAGCTCTCAATATTGATACAAGAAAGTGAAGTCAAAGGAGTAATGCCTTTCCCAGTTCTAGGGAGAAAAACTGGCCAGTTCACAGTCCAGCCCCAGTCAAAGGATCAGGTTAGTGTAGGAATACCTGTGCTTGCAAAGCTATAATGGAATGTGCTCCATTGCACTGAGGAAGTATAGCAAGAAAAAAAAGGAAAAAACAAAAACCAAAAACAAACAAATAAACAGAAACCAAACAGTCCCAGAAATTGTAGGTGCAGCACAGAAAAGATAAAATATAAGGGGATTATCAAAATGATAGTGAAGGAGAAAATTCCCTGAATGATAACAGCAGCTCAGATTAGAACAAAAGGGAGAAGAGCCACAAGCATACCTTGAAGGAAAGAAGAAATAGAATGGATTAACTGATAGATGGTTAACTATATCAAGAAGAGCTTTATAGCTCCATGGAAAAGTTAAGGGAAGAATTAGGGTTAAGTCCATTAAAATTAAAATGTTTTTAAATAGAGGAAGGAAACTCAAATGGAGAAAAATGAGACAATTGTTAACTCCATAAAAAGGAAAGTTGTTGATTACTGAGTGTTTATATTTGTTCAACTAAAGAATATTTCTAAAATAAATAGAATATTTCTCTGGTGACTAAGTACATAATGAAAAAGGATCTCATCAAATATGACTGTTGGAATGATGGGGAAGGGAAGTTAACTGTAGGGAACAGGAGATAATAAAAATTAATCATTATATCTTATAGTAGGGCGCCATTAATAATGTCAAGAAATGAAAAGTTAAGGAATGTGTAAATGCTGTAGAAAGTACCGAGTTGACCATGATCAAGTCTAGGTGACAGGAATGGGGGAAGAGGACCTGCTGTTTTGTTTTGATGTTTAAAAAATTATAAACCTTATAGTACTTTTTGATCTTAGGAACTGAAGTGTATGTATTCCTTTGAGAGAAGTAAATTACATTTAAACCCCTAGAAAATGAATAAATAGTAAATTTTATTTCCTTTAAATAACTAAGGACAGCTCTGGCTGGTGGCTCAAAGGATAAGGCACCAGCCTGCGAACTCAAAGGTCACTGGTTCAATTCCCAGCCAGGGCACATAACCAGGTTGCAAGCCAGATCTTCAGCCAGGTCTGGAGCTGGAGGCAGGTGAAAGGCAGCCATACATCGATGTCTCTCTCCCTCTCTACCTCTCTCCCTTCCCCTCTCCCTAAAAGTAATAAATAAAATATTTTTTAAAAATAAATTAAATAAATAAGAACATTTTAATGCCAGAGGTTACCTGGAATATCAGATTATTTCTATGAAAATTATAATATAAGACATTTAAAAATGAATACTAATATCAAGCTCTTTAGCTTTCATGATAGAATCTATGTAATTCCAAAGAAAGGTAAGAATAAGAGTAAAGCTCACTAATTTTTTTTTTTTTTAAAAACTGAGAAGAAACAAGCTAATAAGAAGCAAGGCAGTGAAGGACCAGGGAGCTCCTCAGACAAGCTTGAATCCTGGGCAAATAAGGTAAGAATTAGGTAAAGACAAATCAATAAAAATGAATTACCAAGGCTGTAGGCTTTCAGAAGTTGGCACTTCCAGGGAACTTAGTAACATGAAAACAGCCTAATCCAGAAAATTATTTTTGTAAGAGAATATCTGGAGTTAAAAGAGAAACAGAGATTGATCCAGCTGGGATTTGGGGCAGAGACCACTGGTTTAGGAATGATTGTGTCCTCTAGCAACACTACAAGGTTACCTTAAATGTTTATCTAACAAAGAAATGTGTGCTTCCTTCGGCTAACAGTTTGCAAGCTTGATAGCTGTAAACAAGTAGTAAGCAACGGCAGTTTCAATTGTGGATGGACAGAAATTGTTTTGAGGATTTAAAATTAATGAAATAGCCCTGGCTGGTGGCACAGTGGATAAGGAGCCAGCCTGTGAACCCAAAGGCCGCTGGTTCAATTCCCAGTCAGGGCACATAACCAGGTTGCAAGCCAGATCTCCAGCCAGGTCCGTAGCTGGAGGCAGGTGAAAGGCAACCACACACTAATATCTCTCTCCCTCTCTGCCTCTCTCTCTTCCCCTCTCTCCAAAAATAATATATAAAATCTTTTTAAAAAATAAAAAATTAAATTAATGAAATAAACAATAATGCTTGAGAAATCAACACCCATTACTTGTTAATATTAAGAGTTATTAAAGCCAACAACTCGTTATTGATGCACTGATTAATCAATATGGGATAATCTGGGTAGCCAGAATAACAGGAGCCTGAAAATGATCAATCTAAGAGCCGACTGATTTTCCTTCCCACCCAGGGTCAGGATGTGTTCTGCTAACACATCTTGTGCCAGGAAGATCCCAATGACTGTAGACTTTCTATGAATGGAAATATGACCAACATAAACTGTGCAGAAGTATTTTTGAACAGTAATTAAACATGACGTAGAAGGAGTCTATGGTTCAGTTTAAAATCACCCTTTTGGGATCCACCATGCGACTGAGTTGTACAAAGCCCATCAGCAGCAGCTGGAAGGTTCTACTGTGCTCAGCAGGGCCACCTTACTCAAAGGAAATTTCTCTACTATTAATTACTAGAAGAAATGGAGGTTGTCCTCTGATCCAACCCAGGGCCCATGCCTGTGTCCTTGAGTTCAAACCAGCCCTTCCTACCATAGGCAGGTCATTGGAAATGCTATCTCTCTGCCATAATGTATTGAGTGAGGACACAGCACCGGCCACTCTAAAACTGTAATAAACAGGGTGTGATGACTGGAGGTAAGTGTACCTCAGGCTGATTAGACAGCTCACCAATCTAACGACTGGTCAGACTGCTCCCTAACCTTTCCACCTTGCCCCCCACTCCCATCCATCTTTCAAGCTTCACCATGATCACAGATGGTTCACTGATCACAGATGGTTGATCCAGGTCTAAGCATTACCCTCATGCAGCAAGGCCATCAAAGTAGGGGCCAGACAGGGAGATTTCTAATTTTGAGATTTTCCCATGTCTAGCACAACTGCCTGCTCTCACAGTAAGATTGCAAAGAAGCAAATATATGTTTAATAAACTGCAGTGAGGGAAAATACACTGGGCAGGCTCTAAGCAGGGTCACAAATGGGAAAACACGGGGAGGATAATCATATAGATTTAGGGTCTGTGTCAGGTAATTTCCAAGGCAGTTTTGGCCAGCAGAGAACTGATAGAGCCGAGCCAAGTTTATGACATCAGAACAGGGGATCTGTGGCTGCAGGGCACTAGCAAGGATGGGCAAGCCAGCTGCTGTTCCAGCTATTTTAGGTCATTCCTAGTCTTATCTCCCAGGAGGAAGCTGCCTAAAGCCATCACAGGATTAGTTCTGCTTGGTCTTGATGTCATTTCATATAAGGGTAGGAATTCTTGTTGGTTTTAGTTTTCTGTTCTTAACAAGAAAAGAGGTTGCCTTTTTTAAAAGAGAAATATTCTATTTATTAGGTTTAGAGAGAGGGAAAGGGAGGGAGGAAGAGAGGGAGAGAAACATCAACCTAGCTGGAGACCTGGCCTGCAACCTAGGCATGTATCCTGGCTGGGGATCGAACCAGCAACCCTTTGGTTCATAGGCTGGTGCTCAATCCACTGAGCCACACCACCCAGGGAAGGAGATTTCCTTTTAACCAGGTCATGCACAGAAACACGCAAAGCCAGTGACTGTATTTCTCTGTGCCTGTGGGTGGGTGGAGAGAGACAATCATACAAATGGCTGTGCTAGAGCCACCAAGGGCTGACTGTTCATTTCAGGACTTGTACCGCTCAATTGACTAACTTCCCATCAGCCCTGGTGAATATAGTTACACCATGGAAATCAATGAATGTCACTAATCACTCTCTGCAGCCCCAGCAGGTTATTCAATACTGACCAGCACACCGTTTACTACCAGTGCTCCTCCTAAAGAAGTGTCAAAGAATTGTGGAACGTGCATGTGTTCTCTAAGGAATATCAGTTCCTCTCACGCCTCTGTTATGAGAAAAAAGGAGTGAAATACATAAATGCATTTGTTTTTCTGGTTGGGAACTGTGCTCAGTTGGTGTTTGGATTCTTTGACTCTTACTCTGTGACCACGTGCTCTCTTCATGTGTCTCTTTTCCGGTAGCATGTAGTATTGTTTCCCAGATTTCACGAGTCCTTGTACAAGGTGGCCGGCTGGTGAACAAAAGTGACCACCTTGACCATCTTACCCAGCTGATCATTAAAAGCTTCGCTTGGAATCAAGCTTTCTGACTGGGGGTCTCAAAGGCTAACCATTCCCATCCTCTGAGGACATGATAGGTGGTACATCTGCATAGCCTTTGCCAAAGAGATCAGTGTTGCTAGAATGCAAAATTGCAGCCATTTTACAGGTGAGGGTAAAGGGGAGACAGGACATGACCAGGGCCTTTCAAGTGTTTAAGTGAAATGGTCACCTAGAGCTTTTGTTAAAATGCGGACTCTAATGGAGCAGATAAGAAATGGGCCTGAGTTTCTGAAGGGCCCAGGTAATGTTGATACTGTTTATCTTCAGGCCACACTGAGTAGCACAGCGTTTGACCAGAGTGCTGACATGCCCCAGGTGGAGGGAGGAAACCTACAGTGCAGGGCAGAGGTACCTGGGGGAAATTGGGCTGTTCCACCCCATGACCATGGCGCCAGGTAGAAACGGAGGGTACGGTACTGCCCGATCTTCCGGTAATTTTCTAACAGAAATAGGAGTCTGGATTTTTGTGTTTGAAGTCATTCAAATGAAATTCTAGCAACCCCCCCAAAAACAGGCAAATAAAAATGTTGGTCTGCTGGGGTTTGACCTCTGAGAGGACCTTTGCGATTCTTTTAAAAGGCATGCATGTTCTAATGGCAGGGCTCCACCAAAAAGCCATCTGGAGGAAAATGTGACATCACGGAGGCTGAGATGAGGGTGGCCCTGAGGCCTGCGGGCTGTTCTCAGAACACCTGGGATTGCCCCGCCAAAGGTACAGAAGTATCCTGAAGCAAATTCCAGGGGAATGATGACTTCCTTCTAAGGAGATCAGGTGACCTATGGACATTATCTAGAGTCCAGAAAGAAAAAGAAGAAACCCTCCTAATTGCATCCTGTGACTAGAGATAAGGGAAATGAGGGATTAGCATATGGCCATTGTTTAATAAAAGGTCGTTTTACCACAGCTTTTCCAAGGCACACCTGGACTTTGGGAAGTCCGGGACACATAGTTTTCATTCTAAGTCAGCAGTCCTGAGCCTTTTTGGCACCAGGGATGAAGAAGACAATTTTTCCACAGACCTAGGGGTGGAGGCGCTTTGTAGCCTGCCACCAGAGGCAGCTTGTCACTTGTCACTCACTGATAGGGTTTTGATAGGAGTCTGCAAGCAATTGATTTATTACGGTTTCTGTAATCCAACCTGTCTGCTAATGATAACCTATATTTGCAGCCACATCACTGCCTCAGATCAGACATCAGATTCTCATAAGGAGTAAGCAACCTAGGTCCTTCGCATGGGCAGCTCACAGTAGGGTTCACGCTCCAAATGCTGCCAGAGATCTGCCAGGAGGCAGCACTCAGGGGCCCTGCCAGGCCAGAGTGGGGAGCAGCTGTAAATACAGATGCCCCTTGGCTGGCAGGCCACTCCCCTCCTGCGCACGGCCCGGTTCCTAACAAGGGATGGGCAGTGGAGAAAGCACCAAAGAAGGGTTTAACCTAAGTCACCTATTGTAAGATTAGACACCCACTTTTCCACAGGTCCATTTCCATTCTTAATATACAGATAGAAGGCTAGTGAACTGATACCCAAAGCTGTTGAAAGACAAAGACTAGGGGTGTTTTTTATACAAGAGCCCAGCCCACCTACCATAGGCTCAGGTACTGCCCGCTTACCCACAGTACTGGCTTTCGGGCCTCTGATCATGGAAACTGAGCCAGGGAAGTTTATACCTTCAGGCTGCAGGGTTGGGGAAGGCTTCCTGGCCAGATTTTCTCTTTTATATTTTGATTCATGAATTTTTAAAAATAAGTTTATTGATGAGACATTGGTAAAGAAAATAGTACAGAGTTCAAATGGACAATTCCATGACACAGCACCTGTAGAGTGCATTGTGTGCCCACCAGCCAACGTCAGGTCTTCTTTCACCACCTGTTAATGTGACCCCTTCACCCTTTTACTTTTGCCCTAATTAATGCCCTTTCCCTGGTAAATACCATACTGTAGTCTGTGTCTGAGTTTTTGCTTGTTTGTTTTTCTTGTTTAGTTGTTGTTTTCAGTTTTATGCCCCACAGAGGAGTGAAGTCACCTGGTTCTTGATGTTTCCTTTCTTACCTGAACTTTTTCTTTTGAAAAAAAAACTCACCTACAGAAAGTGGGAAACAAATCCCAATGAACATTGATACATCATTATGTTTCGCCATGTTTGGTTTACCACTTACTCTTTCTCCTCCGACATGCACGCACATTCAGACCTTGGTCTTGGTTTGACAAAAATCAAGTAACTTTGTGTAGTCCTGGGGGACCGCATTCCAGGTATGCTCACAGGTCCCACATGCTAGCTTAGATCCTGGTATTGAAAACAAGTTCTAACACCTCCTCTTCTCTCTGCTTCACCCCTCATCCCCCCCAAAAAGGAGATTCATCTCTGTTCTCCTAGTGAGGATTTGGGAAAGAATTATATGGTTCATGTAAACGGAGGATGTCTCTTTTTGCTAATTCACTGGTATGCTGTATGCTAAGAACTAGTAGTCTGGCCTTTGTTAAATGGCCTGAGAGAGTAAGTGAAGAAAGAAAAAGATATGTAATCCTCCTTCAAATTTGTCAGGAGCAACTTCTTATGGGAACTTATGAGGAACACGGAAAGTTTGTCTTCTGTGTCTGTGGGCTGTCATTATGAACATAGAGACATATGAACTAGTCCCCGGAGCTCCACTGCACAGATACAAATATAATTCATTTGCTGGAGAGTATTTCTTACACTTTCCCTTCCTCTGTCAAGGTTTTAATTTGTATAACTTGAATCATACTATGTATGATTATAAAATCACTTAATTTGCTTTGATGACTAAGTTACAAGGCTATGTGGAGACTTGTTTTTAAATTTAAATTTTGAATCGATATCCCTATATATGCTTCTCCATCCAATCAGATATTCCTCTCCAGAAAGTTTGTAAATTATCTAGCATGTATATATTTCTTTTTAAGGAAGTAATTATAGCATACTTTTCTGTATAGGTTTTCACAAAGTAATGTTATGTATCTATTTTTTTCTGTATTCTGTTGTTACAGCTGCACATATATTCAAAAGCATAAAACTGTGTTTTATATAGTAGGTTTCCTGTCAATAATTTGTCTTCATATTTTCACTATTAACACATAATCATCCAATTAATATCCTTGAATAATGTAATTTTATATAATACATGTTCAATTATATACTTAGAATGAACTTCCTATATATACATAGCAATAGTGGGTCACAAATTATGTAGTTATATATGTCATAGTTCTTCACAAAAATACCTGCATAAATTTTTACTCACAATGATCTCTTTTCCTTTGTCCTGGCCCCCAGTGTAATCAAACCTTTCTTAATGCAATTAACTTTTTGGAAATATACATACAGAATATATGTGTGCAGATAGGTGGATAGGTATAGAATTGCCTGTATGTGTATATGTATGCATAGTCATATACATACATATACACAGATAGTAGATGCTTATATGTAAGTGTGTAATATGTGTTTGGATAGACATAAATACACACACGTGTGAACACACACACACACACACAAACATACGAAGGTCAGCAGCACAAACTGTTTTAATTATATTGACATTGGCTCAATAGTTTCGGGACAGACCTTGTATGTACAGAGAGAGTGATTAAAGAATAAAACACCTGGGAACTGGGAACCCATCACTTAAAGAAAAAATATGGAACATTTTTTGTATCTAAGAATTTTTTTTATGGGCTTCTTCTGATTGTTTCTCTCTTCCTCCTTCCCTCCCAAATGACTCTTTTGAATTCTGAATTTATATCTTGTACATATATTTTTTATTAGTTGGTTTTCTTGATTTAGAAATGGTATCTGTATATTAAGTTACTCATTTGTGGTATTAGTTTCATACTTCTCCCAGTTTTTTGTTTTGTTTTGTTTTGATGTTGCTTTTTGTAGTTTTGCCTTGAAGTTGAATCTGCTATAGTTTCTGGGCTTTGTACTGTTTAGAAAAATTCTTCCCACTATAACATTATTTTAAAATCTTTTTTATGATTAGTTTTCTTTGTTTCTTTCCAATTGCTAACTTTGCATAGACCCTTTCTTGATTTTTGGAATTGGTAAGCATTCCTTAGAATACCAATCCCATCTTAGAATTACACTTGGCATTGTTTGTGGCATTATATAGAGTTTTACATTTTCCCTTTTTCAGAATCTCTTTCAGTAGAGGCCTATTCCTGAATAATTTGAAAACTAACTTTGGACTTTCTAGTTTAGCTAATGCTATAGATAAAAGTTTTACAGAAAATAATAATTCAGAATTTAAAGAATACCTGGCTAGAAGTACCTTGATGGATTTGAATATGCTGTTTTCAATTTTAAACTGGTTAGTACAAGTTAACATAGAAAATTTGTGTTGACTCCATCAAATAAATTCTAACACCTGGAGATGAACCACTGCTATTAATATTTTAATGTATTTCCTTTTCATTTATTCCTCTATGAATGTCTATACATTTTAATATTAAAAATAATTTTGGGCCCTGGCTGGTGGCACAGTGGATAAGGCACCTGCCTGTGAACCCAAAGGTCACTAGTTGGATTCCCAGCCAGAGCACATAACCAGGTTGCAAGCCAGGTCTCCAGCCAGGTCAGTGGCTGGAGGGAGGCGAAAGGCAGCCATACATGAATGTCTCTCTCCCTCTCTGCCTCTCTCCCTTCCTCTCTCTCTGGAAATAATAAATTAAATAAATAAATAAAATAAAAATCATTTTGGATTGAGAGATTTAGTATTTTATATCCTGCTGATCTCATATTAGAATATTTTATTAATATCTTTCTGTGTCAATACAAATCTAGATGATTTTAATAGCTATGTGGTTTACTACAAATGCATTTTCCAAGTTTTAATTGGATCCAATTAGAGTCGTTAATAATGTTTTCTCATCTGTACATATGATAGACAATACGACTTGGTTTCAGTCACACATAGTTCTGCTATTTGGGGTGGAAGCCCTAATAAATTGCTTTTCAAATGGAAATAATAAGTAAATGGATACTGGAAACCTTTTGACAAACCCCCAGAACAGAGTCAGACCCCTTAAAAATAATCTAACATCATGATCAGTGGTGAGAAAAGCTCTTGCATTATAACATGTTCCTCCTTGATTGCTAGCATTGTATTAGGAGAATAAATTCAGCTTTGAGAAGCCCATTATGCAAAAATGACTTGTTTGTGTTTTATGAGAAGGAGCACTGAACTGACATTGGCTCAGGAACTCTCAGACCTATGGTGGGTGAATGTGTAAAATCTAATCTCACCTTCAGAGAGAACAAAAAAGCTCAGGGCTGTGCTTTTAGAACTCCACTCTTCAACACATTAGCCAGTAGCCACATGTAGCTGGTTAAGTTTAAATTAATTGAAGTGAAATGAAATGAAAAATTGAGTTCTCCAGTCAAAAGGGTCTCATTTCCCGTGCCCAACACTGGTTAGTGGCCACCACTTTGGGTGGTACATCTACAGAACATTTCCTATCATTGCAAAAAGCATTGTTCTAGAAAACAAAACTGGGAGCATTTTATAAAATAAAAGAGGCCAGGGATTGGATGGGGAGAATCCTAGTAAAAGGCTCATTTTTTGTAGTCCATTGGCAATGGTGTTAGTAAAAAGAGATCGAATGAAATGATATTCAGTTCATTGAGGGTATAAATGTGATGCTCCAACTTTTAAGTGGGAAGGCTGGGAAATAGAAATGTCATGGGGGAAAATAAAGGACACACAAGGAGCAGCAGGTGTCACAGTGAACTTCCTCTGGGAACATGCTGGGTTGAATTTTGAAGCCTAACGAGATGAAGCAGATGGAAACATCAGTGCTTAGAATGAGTTTTATAGTCGTTAGTGGGTTTTTGAGACAGGTTAGGCAACTATGTTGTCTTATTTTGGTTTTGCTTCTTATTTCGTTTTATTTTGGGAGGGTGTTCTTTTTTCATTTGGACCTTTGTTTTAGTAATTGGATATGCACAAATGTATTAGGAAGCTTTCATTTTTTAAAATATTGGGTAAAACATGTCCAGTAAACTGAACATATCTGAAGTGTGCAGCTCAAGTAATTTTACACATTTAGGTAATAAATGTACATCATGCTACCACGTGGGCTTAGGTTCTCTGACACCCCAAGGCCATCTAGTGCTCTTTCCTAGATGACACCAGACCTCCTGAGAAGTAACCACTATTCTGGCTTCTGTAATATTCTGAGATTAGTTTGACCTGATCCTGAACATCGCATGAATGGAATGATAGAATATTGGTTGTGAGGTTTCCCGTGTTCTCTTGCATCTGCAGTTATTTTATTATAGTTGCTATTGCTGTGTAGTACCCTGTGGCATAAACAAGTCATAATTTGTTTACCTGTTCTACCATTAGTGAGCATTTGGATTGCTTCTAGCTTTTAGGTGTTGTGAACAAAGCTGCTGTAAATATTGTCGTACATGTTGTTTGTTGGACAATGTATTGATTTCCCTTGGATAAGTATCTAGAAATGTAATTGCTGGGCCACTGAGTTTTGAAACATATACATATAGCACCCAACATCTTGGCATGTTTTCACGTGAAGCATGATATTTGTGTATGGGTGTGTCTGTGCTTGCACACGTGCAGGAGAGTAAAGATCCATAGAATTTTGTAGATATAACATTAGCAATAGCTTAAAAAATAGAATGGCAATAAAGAACCTCATTTATTGAAAAAAAAAAACTCCTCAAATTTGTAAATATGTTGGCATTAACAGGAAATGTATGAAGTTGTTTAAAGATCTTACAAGTAGGAAGACACCCTGTATACAAGAGCCAATTCTCACCTAATTTCTTAAGTGATTCCGAATGCATTCCTTTCAGGATTTTCTTGTGATATGACAAATGGTTCTAAAGTATATATGGAATAATAAATGTGTGAAAAGAGCCAGTAAAAAGTACCTGAAAGAAAAACAATATGGTGGGGATTCCCGCTGAGATATGGATAATACATTATTTGGTAAACAGTTTGGAACTGTTGGCTCTGGCTTTATAAATAAAATGCACAGCCTTACCTCAAACTCAATAATAACTTCCAGATGGATTAAAGACAGAAGTACAAACAAATTAATCTAACACGGTGAAAGAGACTACAGAAAATAAGAGTTTAATAATTTCGGAATAAGAAAGGCTTTGATAAGCATGTCATAAATCCTAGGTTCCATAAAATAAGGTTGAAATATTTAAAACTACATCAAGTTAAAGACAAATGGCAAAGGGAACAATGTTCTCCAACAAATACGACAAAGTATTAATAGTCAATATAAACAGCTCCAATCAATAAAGACGAAGAGTTCAATAGAAAATTAAGTAAAGAACAATCAAAGACCTTTTACAATGACACAGGTAAAGGTAGACGATACATATGTATTTACCTTCACTAATAATGCATGGAGTTTAGGCATTAAAAAGAGGATGAGATTTTTTACAGGTGCAAATATTTATAGCACTTTTTTACCAATGTTATGAGAAACGGATGCTCTCATAATTGCTTGGAGATAGTTATGTGAACCTGATCTCTTTATAGGCAATCTGAAAAAAATCTGTTTAAATACATTGCTTGCAATACATGAAGTCCATTTCTAGGGCCAACTTCCTGAAAATAACTGGACAGGTGTATAAAGATGCATTGCACGGCATTCATTGTAACACAGTTATGGAAGGGACACTGTGAACAGGGGACTAGTTAAATAAGTTATGAAACCTTTACTTGTTGAACAGGAGATGGATGGATGGGAAAGATTCCTAAATTATACTTTGAGTGATAAAAGCAACCTCTCAGGGAAAATTTTTAGGTGTGTGTGTATTGAGAATTCTGGGCTAAGCAGTTTACATGGATCATGTCATTTAACCATGGAACAACCGATTATCTTATATGTCAAAACATTTATTTCAAATATATCTTTTTTTTTAATTTTTAAATTTTGGGTAGGGTAGGGTAGGGTAAGGTTAGGGTTAGGGTTAGGGTTAGGTTTAAGGGTAGGGTTAGTGTTCCAAATATATCTTCTTAATACGAGCATGCCTTGAATGTTACAATGAAGTAACAGCCAAGGCTTGTGTAGGATAATTCCTTGACTTTATTCTTCAGTGACTTTTCAAGCCTTAATGAGTTGATGCTCTTTTTCAGTTTTTACTCTTGTGAAAAATTTTCAAACATGTCAAAAGTAAAGAGAAAAATAAAATTAACCTTCATCTGTTGTCAACCTACCCCCTCAGTTTCAGCTCTTGGCTAGTTCGGGTGCAGCAGTTCTGCCATCTGTCCTTGCCGTACTGGAGCACTCTGACCTAGATCCCTTGGGTCACATCTCTTACCCACAAACATCTGGATAAAAATCTCCCAAAGAAAGCCCTAGCTGGTGGCACAGTGGATAAGGCACCTGTCTTCAAACCCAAGTGTTGCTGGTTCGATTCCCAGCCAGGGCACATACCCAGGTTGCAAGCCAGGTCTCCAGCCAGGTCTGTAGCTGGAGGCAGGTGAAAGGCAACCATACATTGATGCTTCTCTCCCTTTCTTCCTCCCTCCCTGCCCTTCTTTCTGAAAATAATAAATAAAATTTTAAAAAAATTTTTAAAAAATGAACTTTTGAGTTGAGGTGTGCCTTTCACTTAACCTCTCTCAGCCTTTGTTTCCTCAAAAAAAAAAAAAAAAAAAAAAACACAAAAAAACACATCTCTTTGGAAAATTGCTATTAGATAGATACCATAAAGGATATGGAATAATGCTGGATAGAGAAGACACCCTCAAAAAAAGGGAAGCTATTCTAATTTCTAATTATAATCATCATCGCCAATGCATCCGGAAGATCAACATTTGCTAAACTTTAATCAATAGCTCTTGCTTTTCTCATGTTGCAATAGCTATGTTCCGTATAAACTCTTATTTGCTTATTATTTTTCTTTATACAGATTAAGTTCTTAAAGTTAAATGTCTACCCTAACCTCATACTAAATCATTACCCATGAAATTACTAGTTTTGTAATATATTTCCTGCCATCAATCATTATCTAATAACAAATCTTCTGGTGATCAACTAATACCATTATGAGAAGGTGCTACTTGACTCAGTCTTTGGAAATGCTAGGACAGATAATCACTTGATGCTTATCATAACCCTTCTTTGCGTGTCTCAGTTAAAACTATTAAAGTTATTTATCTCCATGTTTATCTTCATCATTAACTAGGATCTCTAAGGGCAAGAATTGTGACTATAAATTCTGTTGCCAGTGATTACCAAGATACTTTTCCAGAACAGCAGCTCAATAAATGTTTGCGAAGTGAATTAAACAGCTTTTAAGCACCAATGCTGATTAAGAAGTGCTAGGCATGTGGACAGAATTCAAGGAATAATCAAACACAGGTTCCTAATCAAGAAAATGACAAAATACAGAAGAAATAATTTTAATTTTCTATAAAAATGTATACATTATACCTTGTATACTTATATATGCATATGTAGTTAATTTTCATGAGTGTTATAATAGTTAAGATACTTTCAGCCCCCCAATTTTTTTCAGCCCAAAATTAAAGTTATACCTTAAAAGACGAGAGGTGAATTATTAATATGTGCTTATTAATGTGTGTGCTTGCTTGCATATAAGTTTTGGATAAAATTCAAAAGTATAAAAGGCACTTGCAGTGACAATTATCCTGGGTAAAGGGAAATAATCCCTATTATCAGTTTTGTTTTGTTTTGTTTTCACTCCATGACCATCTGGAGATATTCTGAGCATATGGAGTTAGGATTCAATTTAAGATTTAAGGAAATACTGGGCAGAGGCATTTCAATAAAAGAAAATGACAAATGCAAAGCCACCGAAGTAAGAAAGTGAGGAAAATGTGATGACAAATTACAGTGGAGTAGAAAAGAGTAAAATTATGTTTCTGACGATGTACAGAAATGAAAATACAAATGGGAGATCAATAAAATATGTTTGGTTTCATTTACACTTAAAGAACAGGAAGTTTACAGTGCGATATAATTTTTCAACTCTTAAGTTGTAATGATCTCAAAATCTGATACATTGTGATAGCCAGTGTGAAGGGAAAGGATGCTTTTATATATTGTTGACGGGAAGTATAAATCACTGTAGTGTCTAGGGGAAGAAATTTGCCAATGCCCATTAAAATTTCTAAAGCTTTTACTCTCTGATCCAGCAATTCCTTTTCTAGGATATTATCCTCCAGGTAGTCACACACATGAGCAATGATATCCCGGCAAAGGCATTTATTGCAACACTGGTTAAAATCACAAAATCCTGAGGCAGGTGAACGGCAACCATACATTTCTCTCCCTCTCTGCCTCTCTCCCTTCCCCTCTCTCTGAAAATAATATAATATAATATAATTAATTAATTAAATGATTTTTAAAAATAATCACAAAATCCTGGTAGCCAGAACAGCCCCAATAACAGACTGGCCAATAAACTGAAGACATGTCCATGCAAGGGATACTATGCCATCTTTATAAAGAAGAGTTTTCCAAAAATTAATTTGAAAGGACCCTCAATATATAGTAGCTGCAAAAAGTAAGGTACAGCAGTTGTGTAGAGAGAGTTCCTATTTGAGGGAAGAAACGGGGAAAGCCGTGGTCACTTCTGAGGATCCAAACTGGGTATCTGGAAAGATAGAAGGGAAAATTACTTCATACCCTTTTGTAGCCGTCGAAGTTCATGATTGTTGAGACAGCAAATATTTTGAGCACTAAATGCCCATCATTTTTTTTTTTTTTAAGATTTTATTTCATTATCTTCTAGAAAGAGGGGAAGGGAGAGAGGCAGAGAGGGAGAGAGACATCAATGTATGGTTGTGTTTCACCTGTCTCCAGCCACAGACCTGACTGGAGACCTGGTTTGCAACCTGGTTATGTGCCCTGGCTGGGGAATCGAACCTGCGACCTTTGGGTTTGCAGGCCGGCGCCTTAACCACTGTGCTACCAGCCAGGGTTCCATCATTTTTGTAGTTGCTAGAGGTAAAGGACATACTCTCATGGCATTTATATTGCACATGCACGTATCATTAAAAATTTAAAGCTTAGTGTGCAAATGCAATTAATGTTGTTAAATATAATTTTATCTCTGTACATAAATAAATAATAAAATAACTGTTTTAATCATTGCTCTCTTTCAAATCTACAAAGTGGTTTTTACGTAAAGCACAGCATTGAAATTAGTTTTTGATATTAATTTTAAGTGCCAATAAAACTATGTATTTAGAATCATACTGGATATTTTATTTTTTTAAATTGTCACCCTAGGATACATTTTTATTGGCTTTAGAGAGAGAGAAAGGAGAGAAAGAAAGCATGGCAACCAAGGCCGAGTGGCAACCTTGGTGTGTGCCCTGGCCGGGAATGGAACCTGCAACCCTTTGGTGTGTGGGATGCTGACACTCCAACAAACTGAGCAACCTGACCAGAACTGTATTGGCTGGATATTTTTAAAAAGTAAGACAGCCAAACCTTAAAGTAAAATGAAAAGGTTAGAGATCAGATGAAGATGGGTAGAGTGACACTGGATTTAGACATTGAAGAATGAAAGTCCCAAATTTGGTGGATTGATTCCAAGGTGATCACGTTGGTTCTTCCCACAGGTTCTATGAATCTGAATGAATGAAGGTGACCCTATAGGTGAAGCAGGAGGAGCACAGGCAGATAGACCAATAGAAAGACATAAACCTTGGATTTGGAGGTTGAACGGGCACGGTCCAGATCATGATCTGATGATTTGAGTCCTCTTGAATCTGAGCTGGGATGTGCAGAATGAGAGGGAAAATACACTGTGGAGATCAGCTGGGATGTGTTCCTTCCAGATGGTCTCAAGATGTGATTAGGAAGAGCTGAGCATGAGGATCAAGGACTAGAGGGAAGTGGACAGATCAGATTTTGAAATTTAGTGTTGAGAGTGTCACTCACACGCAAGGTGACTGCGATGGCCAAGGTCAGGCCCACCGAAAGAGGTGCAGCCTTTGGAGTCAAGCCGACAAAAGGACCACAAAGTTAGAAGGGGCAATCCATGCATTCAGGGAAAAACGAGGGCTTGGGAGTCAAGCAGCCAGGGCGATGAACTTTATGAGGATGACACCGTGAATGGGGTCATCTGCAGGGGGAGAACGGGGTCAATGCAAGGAAAATCCACCACTGGCTGCGACACGGTAGACATTTGCTTTAGAGACACGCTGAGGGAGTATTTTCTGCGGCTAGACGGCATTTTGCAGAAGTTAAATAGTGAACCGCTAGAGAAGAGAGCATAAAGATAATGTAGAAATGTAGATTGTTATGAGTTCAAAACAGAAATGACCTAGGGCTACTTGTGTCACGCATTGCTTGCAGATCTGCTCACCTTGGCCATTCAGGTACCTTCAGATGCATGTGCTTCCTGGTGTATCAGGAAGCTGGCAGTTGCCAGGATAATACTCCATAACTGTAACCACACACGGTGTTTAATGTGATCGTTCTCCATATTCACTTGATTGAATTTTTAAATTTTATTGAGCCATCTAATTACTCCATTATAATTTCCATGTGTTCCCACAAAGACTAGGTTCCTTATGATAGATTACAATGAAATAGACCACCGAGATAAGACAAGTAGAGGTACTTATCCTCCTTTTAAATGCAAATGTATTTGTGTTTGTGTTGAAATTAGATTGCAGAGGGAGGTGAATTCTATTCAGTTAAATCACAGAGAGGTTACAGGAACTTGGAGGTTAGGTGACCTTCCAAGTGTATGCAGAAATCTAAGTAAGAGATGCACAGCACCACTTCTCTGGGGACCTTAGTCAAGACCATGTTCTTGGACATTACCGACCCTGGGAGGCTGGAGGGTACTGGGTGCCTATGCAGCAGTTGAGTTAATATCACATAAAAGGAGGGTTGAGTTATGCACTGCTAATCAAGAATCATATCTATGAACAAAGAAGGCTGTGTTGGTCATATCTGGAAATGACCAGACAGTAATTACTTAGGTGCTTAGTTTTAAACTATATAAACCAACCAGCCATATTTGAATGTGAGGATAGGGTTTGCCAATAAATTACGCCCATGTTCCTGACTTGAATGAATGTCAACTTTCTGTGTGAGAAACAGAGCCTTAAGTTAATTGGGGAAGAAGGACCCAAATCAAAAGGAACGGAAGAAACAAATCTCATTGTCTTTAATTAAAGGTGAAATGAGTTCAGTGGGAAAACCAAAATCGGTCAGGAGCCCTGGAAACTATCATCAGGAGCAGGGTCCCTTGTGCATTCTCTTTTCATTTCCAGAACGACTCATTAAGTGCTTCCCCAAGAGAAGGCACAAACCATCCCTGGGAAATAGAAAGAGCTAGCAGGGTGTACAGACCAGAAAGAGTTGTTTTTTGCTGAAATTGAACAATTCTCTCTCTCTCTCTCTCTTTCTCTCTCTCTCTCTCTCTCTCTCTCTCTCTCTATATATATATATATATATATATACACACACACACACATTTCAATTTCTATAGATAGATGATGATAGACAGATGATAGACAGATAGATAGATAGATATAGCTGGTTATTCTATTTTGTAGATTCCCTAATGTATGTAAGCAAGAATGCTCTCCATAGATGTGTTTTTGCGAAATAAGGAGCTTTAGTCAGAAGTATGCTAGTAATTTAATTAATTCTGTTGATAATGCTGATGGTTATTCAATGTAAATTATTCCTCTAAGAAAGTGCAGTTTGCTCTGTAGTGGTGGTTGGCTTCTTTCTTCTAATTCTGTTTATCATGAGAATCATTCCCAGTATTTGTTTTGGTTGTTATTGTAGTGATTTTTATCTTTGTAGAATCCAAATTTTTGATCTATAAAGTTTTCTGATTTTCAGGCTTCAGTTTTTCTGTAACAAAATCAGGTGTCTTTGGTCAATCTTCAATTTCTAAGTCATATTTGTGGTCAGCTAGATTGGCCAGAGAATGCATTAAGGTCGGCCCACTCAACGGTAAACTTAGGGCATCTTGATTGCTTTTCTTACAGTGAATGAATAACCCTGAACTCTGCAAAAGGCAGTCTCTTATTCTTAGACATAGTGACTTCATGCAATATATACTTGAAAAGTAATTCAGACAAATAAGTCAGAAGTAGGTCTTAACCTTACTAAATTTTTATTCAGAATGGTTACCTTTATAAAAGAAATCCACATCTAACTTTGTCAAAGTTATTCACTTACATTTTGTTGTGAAAATTTCTTAAGTATGTTTTTAGATATCCTCTCATCCATCAGTTATTTTAAAACATAAATGGAATTGCACCATATGTAGGGTTCTGAAACCTGCTTTCCCCACTAAATAAATCTTGCTTAGCATAGACAGAGATCTACTTAATAGCGCTTAATGGCTGCATTATTTTTTAATATTTATACTATGAATGTTTCACATTAAGCTGAGCACATCCCCTCTTGGTGAACCCCTGGTTGTTCCTACATTTTGGGGACTATAAATGCTCCTGTCTAAATATCCTTCTATATACTTATGAACTTGACAAGTGTCTATAGAAAACTTCTAGATGTGGAATTGCTAGGGTAAGGATAAAATCAAAGTTTTAGAATCTAATTTTAAAAAATGTGTTGATATTTTACTCTTACAATTTTCTGACACTTAAGGGTGTGTTCTTAGGAAGCTATTCTATGTAGTTGCTAAAATCAATAAAAATCTCATTTGCAATTATTACATAATAACATTAATCTCAGTAAAAAAATAAACATGAATTTTGTGAATGCAGTAAAACATTTTAATACATATGTAGATGGTGAAATTACATCTTAGTTTAATAGCAGGGTAATTATTTAATTTAATGCCAAGGCAACTAAATATTATGTGCCTCCTAATATGACACAATATAAAGTATAGTGCAACTTATAAAATATACTTGCCAAAAAAAATTACCCTGTAATGAAATCCTTACAACTCACTTCCCCATTGCATGGAATGCAGGTGATAAGGAAAGTTAAATGGTAACGTGGAGAAATAACGGGACAAATCTAAAAAGTGGGACAATTATAGCAACTTGACTCTTCAATTTGCCCATATGACTTTAACAAAATGGGGTCTTGCTTCTGGATGAACATATACCTACAAGACATAACAACAAAATAAGAAAGATTCTTGTGTATTTTGGTTTAAATAAATATCTTCTTGTGCCGGAAATCGAAAACATGCTCAAAAACTGAGGGATGTGTCATAAAGACATAGGAGTCAACCTGAAAGCAGTGAAATCTGTGGCAATTTGAGCACCCAAGTGAATAACGACAGAAATGTGTTAGAAAAAAGTGAATAAAATAAATTCATATGTCTACAAGGGCAGAATAAAATAAAATAAAATAGGGAGAAGGAAGGGAAAGTTCTTTTTCAAAGATATTTTCTAACATACATATAGTATTCTTAAATTTCCATGTAATAACTATTACTGTAATAATGGATTCTGACAACAGTCATCAATGAGTAAAACCATTGAATAAAAGATTATCTGAGGCCCTGGCTGGTGTAGCTTAGTAGATTGAGCACCGGCCTGCGAACCCAAATGCCACTGGTTGGATTCCCAGCCAGGGCACATAACCAGGTTGCAAGCCAGGTCTCCAGCCAGGTCTCCAGCTGGAGGCTGGTGAAAGGCAACCATACATGAATGTTTTTCTCCCTTTCTTCCTCCATCCCTTCCCCTCTCTTGAAAAATACTGAATAAAATCTCAAAAAAAAAAAGATTGAGATCATGATGTTCACACAGTATTCAATTATTAGACAAAGAATAGCTTATTCATTACAAAGACTAAAACGTGTTTTTCAATGGTGAAGAATTAAAGGCTATTTAAATAGCCAGATTTAACTTCTTCAGTAGTGGGATCCACTGACATATGTTTCTTGATGTGACTCACCCAGAAGGGCATATCCCCTATGCAGGGTTCCTGCCAGAAATGTCTAACGTGAGTATCAAATTCAAACTGCTCTTTGAGAAGATTAATGTCATAAAAGACCTAAAAAACAAACAAACAAACAGCTAGCTATTCTAGATTAAAGAGGCATGATTTAATGTTGGGTTAGAGAAAACAATACCAACAGCAAAAACAATAAGACAAATGGGAACATTTAAATATGCTAGTACCTTTGATGTGTATCCCTGCTCATATTTCCTGAATGTGAAATTTGTAGTGTGGCTACCTGAGAAAATGAGCTGGTCCTTGGGAAGTGCCCACTGAAATACTTGGGGAAAAGAGTCGTGATGCCTGCAACTAACTCTCAGAGAGTTTATCCCTCCCTTCTTGCTGCTGCCAAAGTATGTATACATATGTGTGTGTGTGTATATATACTTTACATGTTAGTATATGTGTTTGTGTGTATATTAGAGAGTGAGAATGCCAATGTCCCAAACTGTTAACAACTAGTGAGTGCATTTGAAAGGTACATAGGTGTATCAGTTTGCTGTGACTGCTGTAACAAAATACCACAGACTGAGTGGCTTAAACAACAAAGATTTACTTCTTTACATTTCTGGAAGCTGGAAGGCCAAGGCCAACGTGTCGCCAGGGTTGGATTTCTCTGAGGCCTCTCTCCTTGTCTCGCAGATGGTCACCCAGGCACCCACCCCTGGTGCCTCTTCCTGCGTCCAAATTATCAATTCTGAAATGAACACAGGTTGGTGTGGATGAGGGCCTATCCTAACAGCCACCTTTCAAAGTACTCAGTAACTTGAAAGCCCTGTGTCTAAAAATAATCATATTCTGAGGTTCTGATGGTTAATGCTTCAACATAAAAATTTTGGAGGGATGGAATTCAGCCCATAGAAATGGTTACTCATTGGACTGCTCTTGCAGCTTTTTTATAGGGTTGAATATTTTCAAAATTAAGTTGGGAGAAAAAAAATTAAGGAACAAGCTGGTTCTTATTTACTTTTGTAAGATAAAAATCATTTCGAAAGTTAGAAGTCTCTTTTATGTGCTTGTCTAAATTACTTAGACAAGCTTTTTAAGAGGCTATAGGAAGATATATGTGAAGATATATGTATATTTTGAACGGAAAAGAATCAACAGAAGCTACACTGTGTCAGTAAATTTCTATCTTGTCAGCCCACATCGGGAAAGAAAAATAACTCAGGCTGACAATCCTTCCACACACCTTCCTCTCAGCAAAAATGTCCTGGAAAGGTTTGAAATTAAGTGTAAAAAACGACCTCATTACAGTTTCCGAAAAGTCATTTTTTTTTTTTTTAAATTTATGCCATGGAATGCCTCATCATCCAAGACTATTCTTTTTCTTTTTCTTTTTTTTTTTTCCTTTTTAAAAGATTTTATTCATTATTTTTTGAGAGAGGGGAAGGGAGGGAGGAAGAAAGGGGAAGAAACATCCATGTGTGGTTGCCTTTTACTTGCTTCCAGCTGGGGACCAGGCTGGAGACCTGGCTTGCAACCTGGGTATGTGCACTGACTGGGGATCGAACCAAGGACACTTGGGTTTGCAGGCTGGTGCTCAATCCACTGAGCCACACCAATGAGGGTCTGGAGACTATTCTCTCTCTCTCTCTCTTCTTTTTATTTTATTTTATTTTATTTCATTGTTGTATTACATTCATCCCATTTTACCCCCTGCTCTGTCCTTCCCACCCTCCCCATCCCTCTCAATACCATTCTTAATGTGATACCTGTTAACAACGTTAATGAGACCATCATAACGTGAATGAGACTGTCACCATCACAGTCTTCAAGTGTGCAAAATATTTCTAAGGTTTTTTTTCCTGTTACAATGGTTCCTATTATAATTTAGCTGGAAAATGAATATAATTGCATTCACCTTTTGTTTCTAATTTTCTAGATACCGTTCGGTGCTCAGGCTCACTTCCCCGCCAGCTGTGATTCGTCAGGTTTCATTACCCGTGAGCGTTGTCAGGGTCGCCTGTGCGGGACGGGAACCCTCCTGGGACACCCTGTTCTGTGGACAGGGCACTAGTGATTCAGGAAACGCTGGTCCCTCTTCCCAGTGAGACCTGAACCAATACCCCCAGCGCCAAACATGCTCTCTTTTTGAAAAAGACATAAGACAGAGGTCTTAGTTTTAGAAGAAGACTCTTTCATTAGAAAAATCCAGAAACCAGTTTGGTTTCAGATTTCACGAGCAGTCTGAAAAATGTTTTTGACTGTACATACAACAGTTTTAACACTTTAAAAGACCAGAGGAATTTTACTAAGTTGCAAAGATATCTTTATTACCTAATTGCTTTTTACAAAAAAAATCTTTTCTGATTATAAGGTTAGACATTTTTCATTTAAAAATGTTCAGAAATAAAAGTATAAATTAAGTGAATATCAGTACACAATTAGGAGAATTGTTAGTATTTAACTAATGTATTATTCTAAAGTCTAGTAAGAAAAAAAGAATAAAGAATCTATCTTCTTTTTATGCATGAACTAAAATTCAGGATAAAAAAATTATTCCTGATATAGGTGTCAATCTTTATTATTCCTTGATTATTTAAATTTGTTTATTTTCCTCTAACTATTGCTTTAGATGGCTTTGCTTCATACATATTAACATGGGATGTTCTTATTGTTGTTAAATTCTAAATTCCTCAAAATTATTCTCATTTTGCTCAGGATCTTTTTAATAGCATGTTGTTAACTTTTGAAACATAATATTTTAAATCAATCTCCTATTATTGATTTTAAATGTATTGCCTTATTAGCAGACTGTAATCTGCATGATATTGATCTGTAGAATGTATTGAGGTTTCCTTTGTATCCTAGTTACATAAACAAATGTTTAAAAATACTTCATGTATGCCTAAAAATGAATGTTTTGCATGTGTGGTGAGTCTAAAATTCTTTCTCTATTTAATATTTCAAAATTGTTTTTAAGAGTTATTATTCAAACTTAGGTTCACCTTGAAAATTATACTAATCTCCCAAACCTAACAAGTACTTTGGTTACATATTTTCATAAAAGTGCATTCAGTTGAGTTCATTAGAAAAAGCAATTAGCCTATAACCTATAGTATATAATCTATTGACATACTCATAGTCACTACCCAACATAGGGTCACTATCCATAACTATTTTTAATCTGGACTTGTTGGATTCTACCCTCTCTGCTCTAGTTCACTGGCTTCCATAGTTAGTTGGAACTTCAATTTATCACTTTCCCTAACCTCTAGAGACACATGCTGAATTCTAATCAGTTTTAATTCAGGTGGGCTTGGGGGAAGTCTCCTCCCTTTCAGTTCAAATACCTTTTATTTTAGTTCATCCACTTACAGATAACAGACACACAACAGGATGAAAAAATTGAATAACTGGATTCTGAAATTTTAAATCCTATTACCCTGCTGATCCATGAAGCTTTACTACTAACTCAATAGTGTTTACTTGTGATTGGTTGTTGGGTAATTCTGGTTCTGTGATGGTGGGAACAGACATGGAGAGAAGGTGTATAAGCAATTAATACTCATATATATTAATAGGCTTTAGTTCTGGCTGCTATAACAAATGATCATAGAGTAGGCTCCAGAAAAACACCTATTTCTCATAGTTCTGAGGCTGGGAGTCTGAGATCAGGATGTCACCGTGACTGAGATTTTGGGAAAACCCCCTTGCTGTTTTCACAGGGTACAGAGGGAGGTCACACATTATGTCTTCTTATAAAGGTGCTGATCCCATTCACGAGGGCTCTACCCTCATGATCTAATGACCTCCAAAGGCTCTACCTCTTAATACCATCAGTTGGGGATGAAATTCACCCTGTGAATTTGGGGGACACATTCAGTCCAAAGCACTAGTGAAATAGAATAAACTGTGGAGTTCAGTTAGTGGTTTATACTATCAATGTTGATGTTTAGTTGTAACAAACGTACTTTGTTACTGGGCAACGGGCCTGGCCCTGAGAGGGTCTGCCTTTGGCCAGCTGCAGTGTGGGTTCTTGACTTCATGCAGGACAGATTCCATGACAGGAGTCCAGGTGACTATGAGGGCATGTTTATGAAAGCTGGGGATGGGGAAACAGGGAAGGGCTTAGCATAGAAGAAGCAGCAGGAGAGCCCAGGCTGGGCTGCCTGAGATCTCTGGGAAGGCAGAGAAAAGGGGCCTTGGGGACAAGTGCAGGGAACCAGCTTGGGGCAAGCTGCCAGATGAACACTGCCTTAGAGTTGGGGAGACTCTGCCTGTGAGGAAAGAAGTAGGGGAAGAAGAAGGGAAATGAAGTGGCTGGGGCTGCTCCCCACCTGCCCCTGGACACCTCCCTCCTCTCCTGCAGAGACCTTTGTCTGCAGGTTTTTCTCTCTTTCTTGCAGGAAAGGCCCCAGAGGTGGGTTTTAGCAGAATGTGCCTCAGTTCTCCAGGTGCACCCTTTCAGGTAATGGCCTCCTCTGATTGGTCAGTGGCAGGCAGGGTCTTGAGTCATTGCAGTTGGTTCTGGAGGCACCCCCCTATCCCCACCCTCCCACTAAAGGTTTTACTGCTTTTCTAGGGCTGGAGTTGAAACGCCTAGATGTTATCTGCAGGGAAGAAAGGCTAAAGGAGGAGAAGTCACCCTGGGGGAGAGGTCCTTGCTTTCTTGTTTCATCCCTGCCAGGGGCTCTGGACCTTGAGCCCAGGTGACCCTCTGCCCCTGGCTGTAAATTGCTCAGCCATTTTGTTCAGCAATTTGTGTTGGCTTCCCTATTCCACTCACCAAGGACTGTTTCTAGGTTCTCACTACCCTGCCTCACTTGTCATGTAAATTAGCAACAGAGAAAACTGAGTGCAGAGTGCGTGACTTTTCTGTACTCTACTTCCAACTTTTCCGTAAATCTAAAACTATTCTCAAATAAAAGTGTCTTTACACTTGAAGACCTATCTCAGTGTACAAATGAAAACTATATTCACTTCAAGTTCTGACACAGTTCATTTTCTGAAGACATGAAAGGGAGTGATTGCTAAAAGAATATATAGAGCCTTGCACTTTAATTACAAAAGTATATATATATAACCTATCTTAAAATAATAGAAGTCATAGAAACATTAGAGAAAATGACCTATTTAGGAAAACAGATCTGAGTTGAAAATGGTGTCACAGCTTTCAGTTTTAAGACTTTTCTAAGAGGTCACAGAACAATGAAGAATTATGATCTAATCTCTATCTACAAAGTTATGTGACCAGCTGGGAAAGTGGTTGCCTGACAGCTGGGGTAAAGGGGAGACTTAGTTTGCTTTGTAAGTCATTTTGTATATTTCCAAATTTAGAAATATACACATGCCATGTAAAATTAATGAACAGTTGGCTTTATTTGAAAATAACAAATATATCTAAAACCTTGTTTGTGGGTAAAAATCTGCCTTGGCCAAAAATGATAAGAATGAGGCTGATAATCTATATAGTTGGTGGCCATGTAAATGAAGCCTGAGAGCAAAATGCTTTTTTATGCCTGGCAGAATTTCAAAACTGACACTACCTCAAAATTTGACTCATGCCAAGTAATACAACCAGGGTTTTAAAAAAAATCTATAATCTGAAAACTTTCTACTATGAAAAGTATATATTATCAGGGGCGGGGAGAGCAATTGATAGTATTAGCATGATTTTTTAGCAATAAGGTAACTCTTTTTTACATGTAGTTTTATATTTTCAAAACAGAACTTATCCAACTGCATCACCTAATGGTGGTGGTCTCTGAACAGAAGATTAATGCACATTCTAGCTTTTTTTTATGTGTTACTTATTTTATAATCATAGGGTTTGGCAATTTTCATTTGCTTTTACTCTAACGAGGAAAGTTATGGATGGGAAGGTTTTCCAAATTACTCCAGGTGTGATCTTATTTACACAAAGGTTTTCCGAGCCTCTGCAGAAAATCTGCTAATATGTAGAGCTTCAGTTCAATTCTTGATCAGTTGTAAACCATATGGCTGCTGCATCTCCACAGTTTATCAAAAGCTTACAATGATGATAAGGAGACTTCTAATCTCTCATAACTATTGGCCCATGGGCAAACTAAATGAATCTCGTAGAAATATGACCTTCCTCCCCGATGTTTCTAAGGATTTAGGATTTTAGAATAGTTAGAAGTATAGGGCTCAATTTAGTCAGGTTTCTTTCTTTCTTTCTTTTTTTAAAGATTTTATTCATTTTAGAGAGAAGGGCAAGAAGGTAAGAAGAAAGGGAGAGAATCATCAATGTATGGTTGCCTCTCACTTGCCTCTAGGCGGGGATCTGGCTGGAGACCCGGCTTGCAATCTGGTTATGGGCTCTGACTGGGAACTGAACCAGGGACTCTTGGGTTTGCAGGCCGGTGTTCAATCTACTGAGCCACACCAGCCAGGGCGAAGTCCCTTTATTTCATAGATCAAAAATCTAAGGGTCATAGAAATTAGATGATCAGTAAATCAGCAAAAAAAAAAAAAAAAAAAAAAAAAAAAAAAAAAAAAAAAAAAAAAAAAAAAAAAAAAAAAAAAAAAAAAAAAAAAAAAAAAAAAAAAAAAAAAAAAAAAAAAAAAAAAAAATCAGCAAATAAATACTTGCTGAGCAGACCTAAAATTCAAGTTATTGCAGTTGGTTCTGAAATTCCCCATCTGGTTTTACTGCTTTTCTGAGCCTGGAGCTGAAACACCTAGATGTTATCACCAGGGAGGAAAGGTCACCCTGGGGGTGATGAATATATATCCCAATATGTTTATGTGTATGTATACACACACACACACACACACACACTTATGTTATTCACTGATATTTCTAGTGAAGACCTTCATCACATAAACATACTGGGGTAAAGAAGAAGTTATGCAGAAAGCAAACCAATTCAACAAATGAAGTCATGGGAGAAATTTGAGTCCTAGGGGAAGAAGACACCTGTCTAACTAATGTCTACTAAGACAATCCTCCACTTGATTTCATGACCAATTTCTCTCCCACTAGCACATTCTAAATATGGGTTTCCAATCCCAGTGAAGTACCCCTATTTGAAAATGGACAATGGACTATATCATGTATGAGACATTTCCTGATTCAAGTTAATTTTATTCGTGCTCCCACTTGTATCAACACTGGGTGGGGAAGTCAAGTGCAGAAATCCCGGAAAAGGTCATAAAGCTATAGCTGAGAGGAGCAACAGCCAATTCTGGGGACGATGGCAATGAGGAAGGCTCTAGTAAGAACCCAACAATACCTAACAATGTATTCAGCATTTTAATAATTCTTAAAAAGCTTAAGAACATCTGTTCACCAAATCCCAATTAAGGCTGCCACAGTCACCCTTAATTATATGGCTTTTATTCTGATCCATTGTGTAAAGTTATTTTTGGATTTTATATTTAAAAATGCAAATCAGGCATTCTACTAATTCTACTAATTAGATACATATATGAATAGTGGTTTCTAAAAAGGAGATGCTTACAATGGGCCGCTGGCATGTTTATTTGGGAGTTGTTTTTCGTTTGAGGATAAAGATATCTCCACTTTTCTTTTTAATTGCCCTTGCTCTTGACTTTAACAAGAGTAAGAGAAACACAACCAGCAATGTCTCAGTGACTCCCTACTCTAGTATCCTGCAGCTGGTACTGACCATTTTCATATAGGGATCTTGGTGTTGCAGTTTTTATGCTTCCATTTTGACTCAGACTGAAAATCAAACAGTATAGCTGCTTCCTTTCAATGAAGAAGGTTTCTTTTTTCCTGCTTATCGATATAAACAGACATCTTGCAGTTAAAAATGGAGACCTGATTTCATATTTCTTATTTCACATGTGTCCTGCAATGCTACCCAATCATAGTTATGAATCAGGATGAGAGGGTTCAGGAGATGTTTTAAAAGAGGTTAAAAATGTAAAATAAGCATGGATACCTATCTTCAGTGAGTTTGCTATATAGTTGGAAAACAAACTCCCACGTGACACTTACACTTCATAATTAAGAGCTAAATTGTGTTACAGGGACCAAGAGTGCTGCTAGTTCAAGCACTGAAGTTTAGAGCAGAAAAGAGTACTTCCTGGTCAAATGTTTCTTGTGTCTTCCTCTTCCCACTTGTCTATTCCATAGGTTATAGGTCCAGGAAAATACTAATTTGTTTTCTCACCAAGAATATGTGAGAATGCTACAAAGAACAAAAAATTCTTTAAAGGTAAGATAATTATAGGAAGGGTCATTTGGGATGCATGATTATGTTATTGGGTGTGATAATGGTATGATTGCATTAAAATGTTTTCCTCATCTGCTACAAACACATATTAAAAATGTCCACAGGTTATATAATATTTCTGATAGTTAAAATAGTGAAAAAAACAGATTTTGGGTGCAAGAGATGACATAAAAGTAGAATGTTGATCACTAGTGAAACTGGATAATAGGTACAGAGAAGATTACTGTTCTTGCTACTTTTCTATATGTTTTAATTTCTCCATAGTATAAATAAATACTAACAGAAACATAACCTAGAGCAAATGTTACACTGAAATGTAACACTAAAGTTAGCAAAAATGTAAAAATAGAATGTCCTCTGTCGTTATTCCTTTGGCACCTCTAGATTTGAGCTGTGCAAAGAAACCAAGGGCCTGTCCCAATTCTCTGTGTCCCTACATATTGGTGATGTCAACTTATGTACATAGTAACAACATAAAGTATAAAAACATCAGAGGAATTGTGGAGCTCCCTAGCTGACAACCAAAACTGAGCCTCTCTTTTGTTGTGATAGAGACACTGTCTTCCTGGTGGGTATGCTGGCGCCAGCGCAACTTAGCACTTACAAATGGAACGAGGAAGAAGCCAACTGGTGGCATTTGTATGGATGAGGCTTCAGGAACATTCTCCCCTGCCCTCTGGCTGGAGACCTGGCTTCCAATCTGCTTATGTGCCCTGTCTGGGAATTGAACCAGCGACCTTTGGGTTCGCAGGCTGGCATCTTATCCACTGAGCCACCAGCCAGGGCTTAAAGTTTATATTTTATTTAAACCAGTGGGGAGGGGTGGTGATGAATATTTTTTTTATTATCATTGTTTTATATATCTATCCCTCTATAAAAATATGAGTAATAAGTACATTCCTACAAATTGTTATCTTTAACGTACAATCAATTTTAATTATTTTTATGTGTACACACCTATATATTTGAGTACTTACATATAAAGACTTAACTATTAGTACTTAAAGCCCATTAATTATAGACATTGTACATATGCCTCTATTTTCACACGTGTTTCCAAAGACATTTCACCCCAATTTTAAACATTTATCTTTATGGTAATATTTTAGTGGTATTATTTTGATATTCATTGCATATAGTGAACTTTCAATCTTTCAACAATGTAAATGAGCTTAGGAATCAACTTACACATACTTTATGTTTTAATAAAACTCATTTGAAATTCTGAAAAAAACATACAAGGATTTTTGAGTAAAACATTTTTTAATTTTGTGAAGCCTAGAGAAATACATTCTAAGTTTTTTCTTAATGGATATCTAAGAAATCAGGACACTTAACTGACAAATGTTTGACATGTTTTTTTTGGAGAGAAAGGGAGAAAAATCCTTCAGTTAAACATATAATTTTAGTTATAGCTTCTAATTAGCCTTTCAAAAAAATAGTATGAAAATTCTATTTTTTTCTTTTATAATATATATTTAATGATTATGCTGTTACTGTTGCCCCAGTTTTTTCCCTCTTCACTCTTCCCACCCAACACCCCCAATTCCCTCAGACAATACCCCTACCATTGTTCATGCCCATGGGTCATGCCTATAAGCTCTGTGGCTTCTCCATTTCCTGTACTGTTCTTACCTTCCCCTGTCTATTTTGCACCTACCAATTTGTCCTGCACCATAATTCTTGCACCTTTCCCCCTATTCTTCCTGTCCCTGCTCCCAGCTGATGATCCTCCAAATGCTCTCTGTATCTATGATTCTGTTCCTGTTCTGCTTGCTTGCTTAGTTTTTTATTTTATTTTTTTTAGATTCAGTTGTTGATAGTTGTGACTTTATTGACATTTTAATGTTCATAGTTTTAATCTTATTTTCTTATATAATTCTCTTTAACATTACATATAATAATGGTTTGGTGATGATGAACTCTTTTAGTTTGACCTTATCTGGGAAGCACTTTATCCACCCTTCAACTCTAAATGACCTTTTTACTGGGTAGAGCAATCTTGGCTGTGTGTCCCTGCTTTTCATTGCTTTAAGTATTTCTTGCCAGTCCCTTCTAATCTTCAAAGTTTCCTTTGAGACATCATCTGACAGTCATATGGGAACTTCCCTGTCAGTAACTAACTTCTTTTCTTTTGCCGCTTTGAAGATTCTCTCTTTATCTCTGCCCTTTGACATTTTAATCATGTTGTGTCTAGGTGTGTGGGCCTGTTTGTGTCTATCTTGTTTGGGATGCTTTATGTTCTCTGGGCTTGCATGTCCATTTCCTTCACCAGATTAGGAAAGTTTTCTTTCATTATTTTTATTTAATTTCCCTATATAAAAAGGTATTTTCTTTGTTTGCTTTTTTTGTTTTATTTTTTATTTTATTTATTTTTTTCTATCTTGGTCTTTGTAGGGGAAAGTTAATCGTACCATACTGGACTTAAATGATAAATATATTTTGAATGAAGGATAAAATTTTAAGTCAAGAAGATAGTTTTACAAAACAAACCTGGTGTACTTAGCTAAAAAAGAGTTGAATGCGTCAATATCTTTTCCTTGGGATCTCCGAATAAAATAATATGAGAAGTAAGAAGTAAATATGTTGAGGTTATTATGGAAAGTATTGTTTAAACCCAAATATCTATTGCTAGTGATCTGCTAAGACATTATAGTATGTCCATAAAAATATATAGGAGGCAGCTGCACAAAGACTGAGGGTGCTCTCAAGGGAAGAATTACAAGAAATGTCATTAAGTGAAGAAAGTACAGAGCAGAACAGAATATATTTAGCCCTTCATAGCTGCAAGTGCTACATCCTCACATTCAACCAATCACAGATGCAAAATGTTTTTTAAAACGCTGTCACATTGTTGTTGCCCTGTACTGTGTAGTTATAAGCCTATGATGCATGGACTGAACATGTACAGTCTTCTTATTTCTTAAACAATACAGTATAACAAGTATTTACTTAGCATTGGCATTGTATTAGGTGTTACAAGGAATCTAAAGATGATTTAAGGTATATGTGTGTAGGTTAAATGCAGATACTACACTTGTTTATATGAGACTTGAGCATCCTCAGATTTTGGTTTCCATGAGGGCCCCAGAACCAATCTCTCAAGGATACTAAAGGGACAACAACAGATAATATGCTATATTTGCATAAAAAAGAGTGGAAAAGATCATTTTTATGGCATTAGAACCACATGATTAAATTATTATATGGTTTTATAAACAATTTTTAAATTGTGCTATAAGAAGGAACATTTAAATATAGGGTTCATTTCAGTAAGTTATTAAATTCACTTCATTGTGTCAGCAAATAATCTTTTAAACAATTAGCATCAAAACTTTAAAACAGCAATTGGCACACTGGTGTGCTGCAGGAATTTCTAAAACATGCAGTCCCTGACTATTTACTCAAAGGCGCTGACAGTCTTCATCCTTAGACTGTCAAGTGAAAGCATGACAACAACTGAAACAATGGTGATCCAGTGTGAACAAATCAAAACTTTGCTTATTTTTTTTCAGATTGGCAAAAAAATACATTTTTTGGTATGCCACAGAAGTGTAATAATAGCTTACGTGTACATTAGATGAAAAAGCCTGAAAATCAGTGTTTTAAAGGAATGAAAGAGGGAGACAAGAAGAAACCTAACTTCCTAGTATCCTAGTAACCCTTTTTTTTAAAGAACACTTCAGAAACTGCCCATTCTTAGAGTACTCCTCAATTTTAGTTACATCACTGTCACATCTATCTGATCATGCCTTTGTGCTCTTATTTATCACACATGAATTTGCCTTTCAGATACCCTCCGAAACATCTGTACAGTTTCTGTTTTTAGCATTCCTGTCTCTTTAAATCCAGCAAGATTTAAAAGGGAAAAAGTTTCAGATTTCTTTCTGATGCAAAGGCTCATCGATTGGGATAGATTAGGATATTTTTTTTTAAGTCAAAGCAATTCTTCTTCCTGTCCTTCCTGGAAGAGAACAAGCAGGCGGCTTAAATCTATACCACTTTTCAGTTGTTTTGTCACATCTTCCTAGAGAGACTTGTTCTTTCATTTGAAGTGTCTGCGTGGCTTCTCGGATTATTAGACGTGAGCATATTCCATTCAGAATCAAAGACTCTTGAGAAAAAGAGTCATTTTATAAATCCTGACAAATACAGCCTCTCCCTTTTTATCCAGCCCGACTCATGCAAGAAAATAATAGCAGGGCTGTTGCAGTCCGTGTTGTGAGTCTACGTTCACTCTTTCTGTGGCCATAGATTTTTTTTGCCAGCAGTTTTTGTTTCAATAATGGAAGTTGGTTACCTAGAAGATTACTATTTGATCTTTGTCAAATACAGTTACTAAGGATTTTGCTTCTACCTATTACCCTTTTTCTAATTTTCCTTAAAGAAAATAATTACTAATATGTGTATAGCCAGTCACAGTGGGCAAAAGAAACCAAGTTTTTCTTCGGCAATTTACACTTGGCTAGGTTAAGCTGATCGATTTGTGCTGAAGAATCCTAAACTCGTTGAGTAATAACATTTTCGAACAAAAATTTTCAGCGAACTTCAAGGCTGAAGACGATCAGCCTGTCTTCAGCATCAAAATTTAAATTTTACAAATTTTACAGTTTTTCATTAGTCACTAAGCCATATTGATTTTTTTTTATTACCTAAATAGCGCCTGTTTGTACTACTAGAATCACCTGACAACTAGTTTTATTGCCTCCAGCCTCTCCATTCAATTCACTTTTGGCAAATCCATCTTTCTGGAATTTTGCTTCCATCATGTCATTGTCTGACTCTAAAACTTTTACTAAACTTTCAGAACAATTTGAATAACAGTTGTTTTAGAAGATTGAGCTAGTAAAATTTCAATGTATCAACAAGCAAGGGGTTGGTTAAATAAGTTAAAGTACCAATGTCTTTATGAAACTAAACCTAGACTCTTCTTGCCTTGCTCACCGCTTGAGTTATGTTGACAGAATTAACTATTTGCTCAATTTCCTTGCAATAATTTAAAAATATGTCCTCAAGTTCTTTGACACTTTCTCTTCCTTTGAAGAGATGAAGCCAAATTCTCTCTGTTTGAATGTGGGCTGGAATTAGTGACTCCCTTCTCATGGAATGAATATTAGGGAATCCCCCCGTGTGACTTCCACGTGCAGGTGATAAAATGAAAGCTTCCACTGGGCTTTTCCTCCTGAATTGCTCAGGGAGGAACACAGCCAAGTTGTCAGGAGGACAGTCAGTCAGTTGCCTGTTAGAAAGGTCCTTGTGTGGAAACTTGCCAGCATTGGGAGGGGGCCATCTTGGGAGAATATTCTCTAGCCTCAGTGAAGCATTCCGGTGAGTTTAGCTTTCCAGTCTTGAGTCTTCCAGCGAAGACCTAGGTGTTGAAACAAAGACAAGCCACCTTACTGTGTCCTCTCTGAACTCCTGAACCACAGAAACTATGAGACAATAAATGAACGCTTATTACTATTTTAATTCAATGCATTTTGGTGACATTTATTACATAGCAATAAATAATATATTCTTCAAAACTCAAGCTGCCACTGTGCTAGACTCCACAATAATTAAGATCATTTTGTCTTCAGTGGTGACTGATATTTTCCATAATCTACTTATTAATTTTTACTTACTTATTTTCCTGAAGAGCCTCTGGCTTTGGGCTTTGTTTTAGCAATTTAACAAAGTTAAATTATTATAGTAACTTGTTAAAGCACCCTAGATAGGTAATTTAAAGCTCATGGTTTTATAACTATTTTATATCAAATATTGTATATTATATATGTTTATTTTATGACTTTATTTTGTATCTTACTATACATGTGTGTGATTCTGTACATACACTTTGCAGAAAAAAGTTATTTTTAGAAGAAAGAAAATATATTTTCAAGTTTTGTACAACATTTTCTTTTTAAAAAGTGATATTTTTATAAAGCTATGACTGCTTATTCTAAGAAATGTAAGTATATGAAGATGAAGTTTAAAAGAAGATATAAACATGACTCTTGTACAAATATCACATAAAATGAAGGAAGATTTTTTTAGCCTATTAATTGAAGGAATCAATAAGGTATTACAACCAGTTCAAAGGAGAATTCAAAGTACCACAAATACATTTCAAATAAAGGATGATGTAATAATATGCAAATAAATGCAAGAAGTAGCAGAATTGCTCACTACCAATATACCAGTATTAATTGCATTTCACCAGTCTGTATTTCTATGGACAAGATTAATTTACATTACTATCATTCTTTTTCCACAACATTGCCATTTTTTAAAGAATCAAAGGATATCTCCAAGTCTGCATTTGTTCTTTTTTAAAAAATATTTTATTTATTATTTTTAGAGAGAAGGGCAGGGAAGGAGGAAGAAAAAGAGAGAAACATCAATGTATGGTTGCTTTTCACCTGCCTCCAGCTACAGACCTGGCTGGATATCTGGCTTGCAACCTGGTTATGTGCCCTAACTGAGAATGGAACGAGTAACTGTTGGGTTTGCAGGCCAGTACCTACCCATTGAGCCACCAGCCAAGGCTGTTGTTTTTTAAAAGAATTGTAGGATATCTCCAAGTCTGCATTTGCCTACTTGTTTCCTTGGGATTAGCCTCTTAATAAATACTTTAATAAGATTATTTCTAGGTGGAGCTGAGACTAAAGTCATTTTGTTGGACAAGTGCCTGGTATCCACTTTTGCACTGTAACAACCAACGTTCCGATGGCTACCTGTTCATACATGTGTGATCGTGTCTTTGGGACAGCAGTTCTGCACTTGAAGGCACACACGTATCAAATGGGAAGCTTATTGAAATTGCAGATGATCGTAAACTGCAGCTAAATCTAGATATTTTAATTTAATCAACCTCAGATAGAACCTAGGAGTCTTCATTTCTATTACCACCCAAGATTTGTCAGTTTGTGTTGGAAAGAAGAACATATTTGAGAAAACACTACTAGGAGAAAACTACGGCAGCTAGGCACACGGAGAGAAGCCTACACGCACTGGGTGATTCACCTGCATTTCCAACCTGTTTACCATAAGGCTCTTGTTCCCCTAAACCACAATAGCACACATTTTGCTAATTTTTGCATTTATTCCTAATTTAATACCCATTTTACCTTTGGATTAACATCTTAGCATTTTAATTGATTTTCTTCCATTTAAAAACAAATGCATGGCCCTGGCTGCTATGGCTCAGTGGATTGAGCACTGGCCTGTGAACCCAAGGGTCGCTGATTCAATTCCTAGTCAGGGTACCCACTCAGGTTGCAAGCCAGGTCTCCAGCTGGAGGCAGGTGAAAGACAAGCATATGTACATTGGTGTTTCTCTCCCTTTCTTCCTCCCTCCCTTCCCCTCTCTAAAAATAATGAATACATTTTTTTTAATGTTAAAAAAGAAATTAGGATGATCTCACTAGAAGATTAAAATATGATTTAATTTTCTATAGCTTTCCCCTCCAAACAAAGATTTTAAAGCTTCCAATGGATTCATTACCTATCAAACAATTGTAGAATGGTTACTAGGTGCTTCGCCAAAATTGACTCATTTAATCATCTTAAAAACCTTATAAGATAGATACTGTGATCATCCTCATGTCCAGATAATGAAAGTGAGGACCAGAGGGGTTACATTATTCTCTGACTAGTGGAGTCAGGATTCAAATTTTTGCAGGAGCAGGGAGGCAGCAAGTCTTTGCTATGTATTGAAGGATGTCACACTTGTGCCCTGGTGTCTGAGGAAATGAGTGCATTGGGGTTTGTCTGAGTTAATTAGTCTGGGAGTCCTCTTCCACCTAAGATGCTGGAAGGTGTTTTGAGATCCAATGATGAAGAATGGACTAGAGACTCCAGTAGAAGGAGCACATTCTCTCATTTCTGTAAGAAACCAGTGTAGGTCCAACCCTGAGGGTCTGGTGGGTTCAAAAGTTTGGCAGGGGTTTTGCACATTTAGGAGAGGTGTCCTCTCTGAGACACGGACGTGGAGGGGAGGCCCAAAAGAGACGGGAAGACAGCAATTCGCAGAGAGCGTGAATTTGCGATTCCCCTTGCACACTAGGGAATACTATGGGGATTTTCTTTTCTGTTAAAAACAAGAGTAAGCACATTCAGCACTGGATGTGCTTCTTTTTCTCTATAAATGAACCGTTCCTCATTATCTTGTGATAGGGCATCATGTACACTGTTGAATTCGTATAATATGGCGCAGAGGATTAGCCATCAATAACCGTATTTTGTACCATGTCTCTAAAATTTTTAGTATTCAAGTGCATCGTATTTGGTTTGTAAACCATCTGGTTGCTAGGTTGGAAATTTTCAAAAATCTTGGAGAAGAGTCTACCCAGCCTAGGTCCTAGCGAGCAGGTGGAAGGGGCTGCATCAGATGAGCTGATGAAATTGCAGGGGGGCCCTAAAGAGTTAGGACCCCATTTTCCTCACAGGCTCCCGTGTCGGTACAGCCCGCGTTTCCCTCGCTCAGGGAATGCTAGAGCTGCTGAAATGTGCCACCCTAAAATGTACCTAACACACGGGGTTGTGCAAATGCTAGGGATGGTGTAAGAACAAGCAGCAAAACCGGTTTAGGACCATTGATCAACGGTTCTCAAATTCCCTGTGGCATGCAGAGATTTGTCTTGTTTGGCTGTGAGAGAGTTAGTTACCTACCTTGCTGCTAACAAGAAACTACCAACACTGTAAATTACGTTACATATAAATTAGGGCAGTTCTCCCGGTGGTACCTTACTATTCTGAAATTCTTGAGTGGGAAATAAAAGTTTCCACTAGTCCATGGGCATGTGGAAAAGGACAATTTCCTGGTTTCTATGACGTGATTGATTTCAAGGGTTTGCCTTTCCGCCCCCGCCCTCAACCCCAGACACACTCCCACCTCTCTAAAATCTCCTGCATCTTGACCTTTGCCCTTTCCCTGAAGATGCTAGACTTCAAGGTTTTAACATGTTAAGTCAGGGAGAAGGTACAAAATTTTCACAAAATGAGTGGAAGTTTAATAAGTTATGGGCTAAGTTAAATTTTAATCTTAAAATATATTACCAGGAGCGAATAGGCCTGGGCAAGTTATGACAGTTAGATAATTAGAGAGAGTCAGGATTATTCTTGGGACTTTGGGGGTGACAGGCATTGGAAGAAGACTGATGAATGAAGGGTATCAAAGACCCATAACATCAGTCTTGATGCTAGGTAGCATCAAGATTATGGAGTTGAGCAAAGCTCTAGCATAAATATGGTTGTGCAAAACTTCCTAACTTTCAAATTTCTGTTTCTTGGTTGGTAAAATAAAGTTTTCAAAGGAAAAGCAATACATAATATTAACTATTTAAAACAGGCATCTCCTTCAATGTTGCTAGAAGCATAAATTCACATAGTTGGCCAATGTATAGACTTATAAAGTTAGTGTCATGCTAAGATGCTAATTTTCCTGCATAATATGCCATTTTTTCCCTTTGCTGTGCATTATTAAGGGTTTAATCTCTGCAGAATTAATGCTAATTTATAGATTTGTTTGTGGTAGAGATGATTTTTGTCTAATAAAAATATAACCCAAAGATTATGATTTATTGCTGTGTAAGACATTAACTAGATTTTACAAAAATCTAACCTACCAATTATAGTCTAATGTTTCTTTTTTTCTAAATCTCTATAATTACCATATTTCCTAAATCTGTTTGGAATTAGGTTAGTGATCTTACTGATTCTCTCAGGAATGAATTAAATAAATTTCTGACAATTATATTTTATGAAGGCTATGTTTTTTCACTTTTATCAATGGGTTTACTGGTTCTTTGACATTGGGTTTATTGTAAATATTAGTTATTAAACAAGTAACAACAAAAGAGGAAAGAATACTAAGGTGGCATCATCTCTTCTAAGCACAGGAAAAAGAAAACTAGCATACTGCTATCTTTTTCCAAAAAAATCTTTACTCTCATGAATTTTGCATTTTTTCCTATCCTTGAGTTGATGATATCCATATGTTCATAGGGCCCAAAGCAATGAATATTCTAAACTTGAATGAATTACTAATTTTGTTCTATCTCAATCTCTTTGATAATTTAGTCTTCATTTCGCTTCAATCTTGAACAAATGGTTTCTTTAAGAGATCACTATTCTTTTATAAGATTTATTTTCATTGCATGTAGTACAAAGTAACATAGAATACGGTCCCTTTATATCCTTAGTTATAAAAATTGCAATGTGAACTGCTCTATTAAGAAGTTGCAAATATCCACCAAAGACTGTATCTTATAAGATGCTAATATAACTTGAATCCTTTAGAAATGAAATAGCAGTCAAAGAATTTTATGCACTTGTGTATACTTTGCCTCCTCTAACAGCTATATATTAATTTACAGAGAGTAACAAATAAAGATCTCAAATTGTATTAGCTTTCTTGGGCAGCCATAACAAGATACCACAGCTTAGATTGCAGAAATTTATTTTCTCACAGTTCTGGACACTTGGAAGGCCAACATCAAGGTGCTGGCAAATTCTGTTTTTGGTGAGAGCTTTCTTTCTGGCTAATAGGCATCTTCTCGGTATGTTCTACCTGCTTTAACAAAACCATTAACTAAAACATTCCTTTATATCACAACCCACTTAAAATTAAAGCAAAACATTGGAAAAATAAACCCTTCAAATTAAATGTGCCAACACACATGTTTAAATGAAAGAAGACAGCAGGGTAGTTAGTATGCCCCAGATATTAGGCAAGCTTGAATTTTAGAGCGCAATAATTCAGTGCATAAATGAGATATAAAAGATAAAGGGAAGAATACTTTTGAGACCCAGAAAACGGATAAACTAATTTACAGTGAATGGATCTCAAAATCAGGAATTTAGCCTAATCCCTGCATTCACAGCTGTATTCGCATGAAAATCAGTCCATTGTTCACCTAATGAGAAGGTTTGCACTTGCACAGCGCCAGCCAGGCAGTCAAGGACTAAAACCACCTTTGAAAGGGAAGAGATTTTAGGTTGTTGATGAGATTCAGGAAAATGTGAAAGGGCGGCTGATGGCAATTGGGAGAAGGGCGTGAGGTCCCAAGGTGCCTACTTTGAAGGAGACTGAGGTGTCATCGTTCTATGTACAATGTTTTTTGCACCTTGTACCTTCAATTAATACGTCTATTTTTCATATTACCTGGCTGGACACCTTCTGGACAAAAGAGATAAAATTTGTAATCTTCCCTGGAATTTTTATTGAATTAATATTTCATTTTTTAGAGCAGTTTGGGGTTTACAGCAAAACCGGAGTATGAAATTTCCCGTTTACAATCTTGCTCCGACATGTGCATGGCCTTTCCTATTATCAACATTTCCCACCCGAGTGGTATGCTTGTTATAACCGATAAACCTACAATGACATATCATAACCACCCAAAGTGCATGGTTTATATTATGACTCACTGTTGGTGTACATGCTATAGATTTGGATACATGCATACAAGAATATGTTCATTATTGTAGTATCAGACAGAATATTTTCATTGCTCTAAAAATCCGCTATGCTCTGCCTATTCATCCATCCCCCAGCAACCACTAATTCTTTTACTGTCTCAGAGTTTTGCCAGTTCCAGAATGTCATATAGTTTAAATCATATAGTACAGAGCCTTTCCAGATTGGCTTCTTTCATCTGGTAATATGAATTTAAGGTTCTTCTATGCATTTTTATGGCTTACTAGCTCATGTCTTTTCAGTGCTGAATAGTATGTCATTGTCTGGGTAGACCAGAGTTTATTTATCTCTTCACCTACTGAGTGAGGGATATTTGTTGCTTCCAGATTTTGGGAAATATGAACAAAGATGCTATAAATATAAACGTGCAGGATGTTGTGTGGATATAGTTTTCACCAAAGGGCACAGTAGATTTTAATATGTGTATAGTGGTATCTCATTATGTTTTAATTTCTATTCCCCTGATGATACAGGATATAGAGAATCTTTTTATGCTTATTCGCATGATGCTTATTTGCCATCTGTACATATTCTTTGGTGAGGTGTCTTTTAATCTCTTGGCCCATTTTTTTTTAATCATTGGTCTTCTTTCTTATCATTAAATTTTAAGAGTTCTTCGTATATTTTGGAAAACAGTCCTTTATCAGATGTGTCTTTTGCAAATATTTTCTTCCAGTCTGTGGCTTGTTTTCTCATTCTTTTGGTATTGTCTTTCCCAGAGAATACATTTTTCATTTTAATGAAATCAAGCTTATCGATTTTTTTTCATTAATTGTGTCTTTGACTCCATATCTAAATACTCATTTCCACACTCAGATCATCTAAGTTTTTCCTGTGTTATTGTTTACATTTATAGTTTTGAGTTTTACATATAGGTTTGTAATCCATTTTGAACTACTTTTTTTTGAAGAGTGTAAAATCTGTGTCTAAATTCAGATTTAAAAAATAAATAAATGGATTTCCAGTTGTTTCAGTAACATTTGTTGAAGAGACTCTCTTCATCAAGTATCAGTTGACTATATTTATGAGGGTCTGTTTTTGGTTCTCTGTTCTGTTTCATTGGCCTATTTGTTTATTCTTTGTTCAATTCTATGTTTTTTATAATAAATATTGCAATTGGAAAGTGTCAAACCTTCAATTTTGTTCTTCTTTATCAATATTGTGTTGGCTGTTTTGGGTCTTTTGCATTTCCATATAAGCTTTAGAATTATTTGGTCGATATTCACAAAATAACTTGCTGGGGTTTGGTTGGAATTGTATGGTATCTAAAAATCAAGTTAGGAAGAATTAACACTTTGACAACATTGAATCTTCCAGTTCACAAATATGGAATAATTCCCCATTTATTTAGTTCTCTGATCTCATTCATCAGAGTATTATAGTTTTCCTAATCTAGATTTTCTACATATTTTGTTAGATTTATACTTAAATATTTTGGTTTTGTGAGTACTAATATAAATGTTATTATGTTTTTAATTTCAAATTCTGCATTTTTACTTGTGCTATACAAAAAAGCAATTGACTTTTATGTATTAACTTTGTATCCTGGGAACTTGCTATAATTGTATATTTATCTTCATATAGTTAATAGGAAACTAGTATACACATATAAAACATTGACATATTAGCCAATATGGAAACAAAGTCTTGAATTTTTAATAAATCCTAGCTTAGGACATACTTATATTGTGGAATGTGTTTTATCATAGAGAATGGAGAGCATTATTACCTCATTTATATTATATATTGTAGTCATGTCCAAAAAAACCTCATCAAATGAAAATTGTCTTTAGTTTACTATTAGTATTAGACTAATTTGTTTCTCATTGGGTTTTGCACCAAACCATGGAATTTCATTACATGTGTGGCATATTTTTGAGAAAATGAAATATGGGGGGAAGCATACTTGAAATACTGGCAGGAGATTTGGGTTGTATTCCTTTGTTGAAATCTGTCCATACGCCCATTAAGAAATCCCTTTATCTTTCTGTGCTTGGTTGAGTGAGGATAAACGAAATAAACAAGACGAGGCTCACTGTTGCATATGATACCGTGCAAGTAATTATAATAAAGCTCACCATCACCAGAATTACAAACACCCATCTGCATCTGACATGGATAGGATGCAACTTTTCCACAGGGAGTCAAAGAATCTTTGTGAAAGGGTCAGAATTTGAACTTACCTTTAAAAATGTGGATTTGGGTAACTAATTTGCAATTTTAAATATTAGCCAATAGGGTACTATATCATGATTGTTTGAGAGCAAGGCCTTTTGCGTTAATTGAAATTAAAATGTAGATTGTGTTGCTACTTGTCTGACTAAATTTTCTTTTTTCTGGAAAATCCAATTTCATGGTTCACATTTTCCTCTAATAAATAAACAAAAGTAATTGGGGTCACCTGCTGTCCCTTTGGTAATTCAATTAATTCTCTTTCTATCAAATAGCCATTTTTTAGCTGGTATTTAGCCTAAGAGGTAAAAGTAAATTTTGTACTTCAAATTTGTCAATTTGATTAAATCCAAATAATTTTCAGCTGGTACGTAAAGTAGAGATAAACTACAAGAATGCAACATTTCTGCAGCCTTTGTGTGTGTGCTTTTGTTTTGTCATGTTTAAAGGTTAACTTTGCCCTGGCTGGTAGCACAGTGGATAAGGCAGCGGCCTGCAAACCCAAAGGTCGCTGGTTCGATTCCCAGCCCGGGCACATAACCAGGTTGCAAGCCAGGTCTCCAGTCAGGTCTGTGGCTGGAGGCAGGTGAAAAGCAACCGTACATTGATGTCTCTCTCCCTCTCTGCCTCTCTCCCTTTCCCTCTTTCTAAAAATAATGAAATAAAATCTTAAAAAAAAATAAAAATAAAAATAAAGGTTAATTTCATTGGTTTCCATAGATTCTTAATCTCCCAAAACTGACAATAATAAAAAAAATAAGAAGAAGAACACATATAGCATTGTTAAAAATAACTTTACATATTGCCTCTACTCACACATTTCCCATAATGTAAGAATTATTATTATCTTCATTTTAATTATAAGAAGACCAAATAGTAGAGAAACTTGCCCAAGATCACACAGCCATTGAGAGGAAGAACTAGGATTTAAAATCCTAGTCTGGGAAAAACACTTATTTGTAGTTTGCCAACTTCACTAATGAAATGGCTGAGACTCCATTTTGAAATGGCCAATATTAAATTTGCAGAAATGCCAGATTGTTTGCATATTTTAATGCAAAATAACTAAAATATGATTAACTATAAATACTTGTAGAATCTATGGAAATTATTTTAGGTGTTACATATGTATGCTGTTACATATTGTATATCCTCGTCTGGTTCATTATGTGATGGAAGATCAGAGACAAATTTGTTTCTTCAACCTGTTTTTTTAACCAGATGTAGGTGGACACTTACTGTGATGTTAAACATTAACAGCTGAATTCTTTGTTCCTATTAGTACATTTGTCAATTGTCTGTTTTAGGGGGAAAAAAGAAAACATTTCATATCTGCATAGCGGCTTTAATTCTCAGATTCTCCCGCAGTATCCTATTTTATCCTAGTCACAAATAAGAAAAAAATAAGGCAAGTGTTAAGTTTTGTACTTCCCCAAAGAGGAAGCTGAAGCAGGAAAACTTAAATGTATCATTGCCCAAGGCCACAGAGTTAGTTAAAGGGAAAGGCGGGTCTAAAATTCAGATCTCTGAATTTCCAGCTTCAGACCCATTTTCTCTGAAAAAACTACTGGTTTTGTGGGATATCTTCTGTGGCTTCTTTTCTTTTCCTTTTTAAGGCACACTTTAGAAGACTCTTTGACAAGAGCTCTTGATATGGCTATTTTTAGAAGTTTAGGACTAATTCTTTTTTTTTTTTTTTTTTTTTTTTTTTAAGGTTTCACTTATTATTTTTAGAGAGAGGGGTAGGGAGAGAGGGATAGAGACACCAATGTGTGGTTGCCTTTCACCTGCCTCCAGCTACGGACCTGGCTGGAGACCTGGCTTGCAACCTGGTTATGTGCCTTATCCACTGTGCCACCAGCCAGGGCTAAAACAAATTCTTAATAGTGCATACACTTATCTGTGTATATATTTGGGACATTTTTTTTCTTTTCTTTTGTGGAGATAAGCAAGACACAGCTGTGCTCTGCATTTGACTTTCCTCCTGGGCAATGAATAATAATTATGTGGTTGCCAAATTAGTTCAACTAGTTTGAATAAGGAGGCAGACAAGGGCAGGGTGCTGTTCCCCCAAATCTGACAGGAAATGAATGACAAAAGCATTTAAGTGAGGGAAACTCTAGAGTCACTAAGGAGGTCTTTAGCTTAGAATAAATATCATTAGTAAGTGATTAAAGTAAAGCTTTTTAAAATGGGCTGATGGGTTATTTGTATTTGAATCATCTGTGGGCATTTGTTCATTCCTGGGATCCTCCCCAACCCCCAATTTATTGAATCAAATCTCTGGGCTGAGTCCAGGAATTTTACCATCACCTAACTTCAGAAGGAGCCAATGAAATAGGAGCAGGATATTTAGTTGTTTTCAAATGCTTAAAACTTTACCTTTTAAAAATGCTGTAACTGGAAAGAAAATGCAACTCCCAATTTCTTAACTGTGGGCTGCACACAGTGACTTCCTTCCAAAAAGCTCAGTGTGGAAAAAGGTAACTGCACAGTGAGGAGACCTGTCACCAAGGCCTTGACCATGTCATCAAGGCCAACATCAATTGTGACAAGTCATAGTGGGTACTCTTACTTTTTTGTGTTAACTTTTTAAAATGTATTTTTACAGAGAAGGGAAGAGAGGGAGAAAGAGAGGGAGAGATCATCCATGTGCAAGAGAAATATTCATTGATTGCCTCTCACATGCCTCAGGTTGGGGTCCTGGCCTGCAACCCAGGCATGTGCCCTGACCGGAAATCCAACCGGCAACCTTTAAGTTAATGGCACTTTACCTCAGTGGTCTTCTTCCAAAAAACGTATTACCCAAGCCTAATAATGAGAAAACCAGCAGACAAATGCCCTAAGAGGGACATCCTACAAAATACAAGACCAGTATCTGAAAAATCATCAAAATCCAAAGTCATCTAAAATAAGGAAAATCTGAGAAACCTGTAACCAAGCGGAACCTAAGGAGAGAGTTAGGAAAACCTCAGGACTAAATGTAATGTGTCCTGGATGTGTTCCCCAAACAGAGAAAGAAAATTAGGTAAAAACTAAAAAATAGAAGAAAAAAGAAACACCCAATAAATTGTGTATCAATTTTGATGCATTAATGGGAACAAATGCACCATGCCAATGTTAGATATTAATAAGACTAACTGTGTGAAGAGTGTATAGAAAGAGGTCTTTATTATTTCTTTTCTGTAAATCTAAAACCATTCTGAAAAAAGAAGGTTTATTTTAAAAATGCTCAGGCCTGCTTATGATAATTGAGGACAATTTCAGTAAATGATGGAGGAAAAAGATTTGTCTGGCACCGGTTTGGTCCATGGCTGAGCAGTTTTTGAAGTTAACCCACTCTTATGGATCAGGTGCCATCACAGCTCAAACTGATACTCAAGATGGGAAGATCCAGAGGTTGGTCAACAAAGCAGTGACCTTTGTTTCCCAAAAACAAAGAACTTGAGGCCAACTGAGTATACCCTTCAGGAAGAAAAACCATCTGAGATCTCCTTTCAGTCAGTGTTTCTTGAATATCAATTTGAAGAGAGAAGAGTTGATGACATTGTTTGGGGGCTTAACTGTGTACCAATTTCGGTTCTACACATATGTGTTAATTCATATCATACTCCAATAGCCCCACGAGGCAGGCATTGGATTAACCCCATTTTCCAAATGAGAAAAAGGAGGCTCAGAGAGGTTAAGAGACTTGTAAGGCTGTCTATAAGCCAGAGAACTATCAGACTCCAAGGCCGGCCCCTTGACCCCTGTACTGCAACTGAGTGGGATTTCCAGGGAGAGTGCAGGCACCTGCTTGAGTGGGGAGTGTCTTATGTCATTGGAGATATGTTTTCCCCTTCTTTCTTTTTCTATAATTCTCATCCAAACTAGTAGGAAATTTTGTGACTCTTTCTTCAAAGTATCCAAATCTGAACACTCTCACCACCAACTCCCACAAGCTTCTTTTGAAGCCCACCTGACTTTGATGCTTCAATTCATTTTGACAAATGTAAACAGTCATGTAATAACAAGAATCATGGAATAAGACAGTTGCATCAACCCCACACTTTTCTCAGATCCCTTCCAGCTACTCCTCCTCTTGCTGCTGCTACTACCTGCCCACAAGTATCTGGCCACCACTGATTTGCTTGCTGTCATTATAAGTCTGTCTTTCTAGAGTCCACTTTATATCAGGGGAATCATACAGTGTGGACCCTTCTGTGTATGGCTTTTTTCACTTAGTAAATGCTCTGGAAATTCATGTATTATGTGATATATAACTCATTGCTTTGGATTGCTCAGGAATATTCTATTGTATAAATATACCACAATTTGTTTATCTAGTCACAAGTTGAAAGACATTTGGATTATTTCCATTTTGGAGCCATTTTGAATAAAGTTGTTAAGAAGATTGCAGTGCAAATCTTTGTGTGGACGTGTTTTTATTTATTTGTTTATTTTACATTTTTGTGTGTGTGAACATGTTTGGTTTTAGTTGGTGAAACACCTACTAGTAAGTCTGCGGATCTTACACGAGCATATGGTAAACTTTTTAAGAAATTGCCCAGGAGAAATTGGGAAAACTATAATGAAACAACAGTAATTAAAAAACGTAAATTAAACAAAAGAGAGAAACACTGCCTTGGCTGGTAGCACAGTGGATAAGGCGCTGGCCTGTGAACCCAAAGGTCACTTGTTCGATTCCCCAGTCAGGGCACATAACCAGGTCACAAGCCGGGTCTCCAGCCAGATCCATAGCTGGAGGTAGGTGAAAGGCAACCATACATTGATTTCTCTCTCCCTCTCTGCCTCTCTCCCTATCCCTCTCTGTAAAAATAATAAATAAAATCTTAAAAAAAAAAAAAGAAAATGAGAGAAACAGACCAGTTTTCAAAGTACATGTAGTTGCATCATTTTCTATTTCCATTAGCAATTTTTAGATTGTTTCTCACTCTTGACAGCACTTGATTTTGTAAGCCACTTTAAATTCAGCCATTAGAATAGATGTGTAGTAAAATCTCATTATGATTTTAATTTGCATTTTCCCAATGACTAATGATGTTGTGCATGTGTTTTTTTTTTCATATTTATTTGCCATTCATATAATCCATTCATTGTTGCATTATTTATTCAAATATTTTGCCCAGTTTTTAATTAGGCTGATTATTATTTTATTATTGAATTATAAAAATTATTTATGTATTCTGGATACAAGTCCTTTATCAGATACATGTCTTGCATATATTTTCTCCTAGTCTGTGGCTTGTCTTTCTGGATTTTGTGTCTTGAATTTTATGAAATGCAATTTCCAGTTTTTAATGGTTTGTACTTTTGGCATCTTATTGAAGAAATCTTTTTTATGAGGTGAATACTTTCCAAATTGATCCTTTAGTCAATAAAACCTGGATCAATGTCCCAATAGGCTCTGTTGTAGAATTTGAGAAGCTGGTCCTAAAGTATACATGCAAATGCAAAGGACATAGAATAGCAAAAAAATTTTGAATAAGAACAAAGTTGAAGGCCTTAGATTGCCGGAAGTCAAGGTATACTGTAAAGCTAGAGTAGTGAAAACAATGTTGTGTTTTTATAAGAATGACACAGAAGTCAATGGAATACTGGAATATAGAAGAAGAAGGGATTACCCAAAGGACTTATGTATATAATTCATAGACATAGACAACTGAATGTGATGGCCCAAGGAATGGGGAAGCAGAGGCTGGAAGGAGGGGAGGCAAAGAAGAGGAAAATGGGGACATCTGTAATAGTGTCAAAAACAAAAATGAAAAGAAGAAAGAAATTAACGGAATAGAATACATTGTAGAAATAGTTGGGCAGACACACACATACACAAACACACAACTGATTTTTGACCAAAGTCCCAAGGTAAAGCAAAAAGAAAATGTTAACAAATAGTGCTGAATATTGGATATTCATAGGTTAAAAAAACAGAAAAATAAAAAAAAAAGATACTCAGCTTTTAACTACTAACACAGACAGAAATTATCTCAACATGGAGGATCATAGACCTAATTGTGAAATTAAGACTAGATTTTATAGAAGAAAACAGGGGAAAATATCTTTGCGTTCATGAGTTAGACCAAAGCAGAGGTTGACAAACTACTGTCGGTAAGCAAATTGTGGACCACTTCCTTTTTCTAATAATGTTTACAGGAATGCAATTGTGATCATTTATTTACATTTAGCCTATGACTCACCATTAAGCTCAGAGGCTAAGTTTCATAGTTGCAACAGAGATCACCTGGACCACATAATTTTAAATATTTACAACCTGGTCCTTTACAAAAAGAGTTTGCTGACCCCTGGGCCAGAATATTTTAAATGCAAGCACAAAGTTTATAAAATTCAGAAAGACCATCTGAGTGAATATAATGTCTTATATGGTCCTCTGTGACCCTTCATTACTGCCCACTCCCCTTCCACAACCCCTCACCCCCAGTTCTTTGCCATCTCAGAACTCCAAGGCCTGCCTATGGGTTTATCCAAACCAGTAAACCGCTCTTGTCTTACGATCTTCCTTGCCTGGAATACTCTCTACAGACATAACTGGAGACCTGGGTTGCAACATGGTTATGTGCCCTGGCTGGGGAATCAAACCAGTGACCTTTGGGTTCGCAGGCTGGCACCTTATCCATTGTGCTACCAGCCAAGGCTTGAATACTTTCCACAGATACCCACTTGGCCCTTATGTACTTCAGGACTCGGGTCAAATGTCTTTGTAATGAGGCCTGTATTTACTATTCCTTTTCCCGTGTTACTCAAGCCTACCCACTCCTCTATAGTCTATTTCAAGTCACTTCTGCTTTTTTCTTTCCCTGCTCACTTCACCTCTTATCTTCTAATACTCATTTGAATTTACTTGTTTAAAAGCTATTCCCCAACTCCCACCCTTCCAGACACACCATTGTCACCAGATAAAGCACTAAAGTGAACTCTTCACCTGGGGCATGATTCTTATGTATATGAGCAAATTTAGCCTTTATTGAGACAGTTGTCTAGTCCACATTGCTTGATTTGAGAGAAAAGTGTTATCACTAAGTACAAGTACTTGACATTATAATAGCTACCACTTAGTACATGCTTACTAAGCAATCAGACATAGGTGGCACCATAGACAATGCCTTGGATGCCTAGTGACTAAGGGGCCAGGTTGAAGACCCACGTTATCTTACTATTCCATCCTCACAATCACTCAGATTCATAAATTGTGATCCCAATATTACAGAAAAGAAAACTGGCTTGGGAGGTTTGGTTGCATAATAAGTCTGCTCAGGTTACATAATTGATTAAATTGCAAACACAAGGTTCAAACTGGATCCTTGGTTGGGTCATTTGCTGGCAGTGACAAGTTCAGTTCAGTTTTTCAGGTACATTAACTTCCAGACCCTAAGTCCATAGACACTGCAGGCCTCACAGGGCAGCCACCTGGAGTCCAGACAGAGTCTGATAGGAGCAACACAGTTCTTTGTTTTGTTTTGTTTTTTAAGTATATTTTATTAATTATAATATTACAGATGTCCCAATTCTTTTCCCTTTTGCCCCCCTCATCCAATATCCCCCTCTCCCCTTCATGATTCTAGGCTGTGTGTGTAAGTTCTTTGGCTTCACCCTTTCCTGTACTATTCTTAACATCCCTCCTGTCTATCTTGAGCCAACCAATTTATAATCCTTCTTAGTCCTTGCACCATTTCCCCATTGTCTCCCTGCCCCCTCTAGCTGATAACCATCTAGATGACCCCCATATCTATGATTCTGTTCCTATTCTGCTAGTTTGTTTTATTTTTTAGATTCAGTTGTTGATAGATGTTCATTTGTTGTCATTTAAAATGTTCATAGTTTTGATATTCTTATTCTTAAGTCCCTGTAATATTTCACATAGTAATGGCTTGGTGATGTTGAACTCCTTTAGCTTTAGCTTGTCTGGGAAGCACTTTATCTGCTCTTCCATTCTAAATCATAGCTTTGATGGAAAGAGTAACCTTGGTTGCTTTCATGACTTTAAATATTTCTTGCCAGCCCCTTCTTGCCTGTGAAGTTTCTTCAGAGAAATCAGCTGATGGGCTTATGGAAATTTCTTTGTAGCTAACCCTGTTTTTTTGCTTTCTTTAGCATTTGGCATCTTAATTATGCTGTGTCTTAGTGTGGTCCTCTTTGGGTCCAACTTATTTGGGACTCTTCGTGCTTTCTGGACTTGCATGTCTATTTTCTTCAAATTAGGGAAGTTTTCTTTCATTATTTTTTCAAATAGGTTTTCCAATTTTTGCTCTTCTTCTCTTTCTGGCACCCTTATGATTCGGATGTTGGTAGGTTTAAAGGTGTCCCAGGGGTTTTTAATCCTCTCCTCATTGTTTTCAATTCATATTTCTTCTTTCTGTTTTAGGTGAATGTTTAGTTCTTCCTTTAGTTCCAAATCAGCAACACAGTTCTTAAACACATGTGCTGAGAGTCTCGTTTAAAATTCTCCAATTTCTTCATATTGGTACCTATAGAATTCAATTACTAATTTTAATGGGCATGCTAAATTAATCATTACCATATTAATATATTTATTTATTGGTAAATTAATTATATAGGTCTCAAATCTTTTTTCCGAAACACTTGAGGCCAGTTGTGGTTCAGTATACAGAATGTTTTTTTTAGGAACATGAGATAATATATACATACCCACCAGTTCTAAGGGAGATTTGGGACAGTATTTTAAAAACATAAAAATTTCTATGGGAGTGTATTAATGTTCACACTTAATGGGATAAATAAAGATTGTAGAAAACTTTGCTCAAAATCTACCACAACATGAGGTCAGAGAAGTTCTAGTTCCTTGGCCTGACAAATGTGTCTCCTTAGGCAACCATTCTCTGCCTCAGTTTCCCTCTCTGTGTAAGTGGAGATTAATATGATCACTACATCCTATGATTGTGAAGATATCTGACTCAGTATATGTACAGATGTAAAAAAATTAGAATTTAGTAACTATGAACAGTTAAGTGTTCAGCAAATATGATGCAGATCATGTGTGTACTATGGTTGGCAGTGAGAGTAGTCACCTGGCTTGTCTTAAGTATAATGGGATAGTATTTAGTTCTTTGGCAAAATTACAAAATGAATTTGGCTCTTAGTAATATGGCACTCTTGTCTTGTTTATCTTAATTTATAATTTATAGAATATTAAGAATAACTAAAAGAGTGATTTTAAAATCAGGTTTTCTTTTAAAGCAATTTCCTGACTTCATTTTGTTTTGCAAGTAAGCCATTCAATATGCTGCAGAATTACAAAACCTGTTTTTCATTATCTAATCACTATCCGTATTAACATAATCTATTTATTCTTATACCACATTACCATTGTGTTTGCAGGTTCAGCTTAGATTAGTGACTTCTGGCCAGACCAAAAGAAATTGATAAAAGTGGTTTCAGCATTTTCATGATTGATACCATCTTGGATGCAGCAAAAGCTTTCCCATCTTTAGATTCTGAAATGAACAAAGTAAAATCAATGTAAACTTTGTCAAAAACCTCCTTGCGGTGATAGGAGCAATCTTTGAGCAATGTTTATCAGGCTGTGGGGTGCAGCCTTCACTGTGCCCTTCCTTCACCAGCCTGCCTCTCCCAACCACATTCCTGGTCATCAGCCATCTCCCCTGGCTCTCGAAGTTCCAACGTCAGCGAAAATGCCTGAAGGGACGCAGGGCCTTTGAAAATGCTCTTTAGAACATGTGGGTCCTCCCTCCACCGCCGTCAACCCACAACTCTGTGCCTAACTCCTCATCATTGATATCTCAACCTAATCCTACAAGCCATTCATTGTCTCCCCTGACAGCCCGAGTCTGGTTTATGAGCCCCTTAGCACACTGGGCAGACTCAATCCTACTGGACATTGGTCACAGCATATTAAAACTGGCTGTTTACTTGTCAGTCTTGCCTAGATTGTTAGAGGAAGAGTATTTATCTTGTTCCATAGTATATTTCCAATGTTGAATGCAGTACCTGGCACACAGTAGTAAATATCTGTTAACTAAATAAACGTCTGAATGATTCTCCTTGTGACAAAAAGGTATAATACAACTACCCTGTAGAATTATAATAATAAAATAAAATGCTGGGTATGAATATGCTTATGTATCACAATGCTTAGCAAGTATCAGATATTTAATGAATGTGAGTTGAATATGAAATCTGCATTTTCTGTGAGCCACAATATAACAGCTTTTTAATTTTATTGTACATTGATTTCACACTGCACATATTATATGTATTAACTTTTTTTTCTCCTTATATGGTTGGCTCTTTTCTGGCGGTTTGTTAAATGAATTGGAAAATATGCTGAAAAATTAAATGCTCTTTTTAGTAGAGTGGTATAACTCCAAGTGGTCTTTTAATTTTTGAATACTTCAAACTTTTTTCAAATTCATTTCACTCAATAAAACCTTAAAACTTATTTTGTGAAGCACATTTTCTATGATATTCTAACTAAACACATTTTACAGAAAATTGAAGCCATATATTTCTGACTTATTTACAATACAATTTATATTCTTCGAGTGTCTTAATGGTTCACTATGAATGTCCCTTCTCATGAATGTATGCTGAAATTGCTGGGTGAAAGTTTGCTGAAGAACAAGATATGCCACAGTCTCCAATTATTTCCCCCCAAATTAGTTATGAATGACAAAGGGAAAACAGTAACTTTTCAGTTGAGAAACATAGTGAACATTACCTTAACCAAGTGCTCAAAAATAATTTGGTCTTGGAACAATTTGGTCTGGTACATTCATCTGGAAACCAACTGTGGCTGGTTCCACCGTGGAGATCATCACCTAGGACCCTTCTTCATTCAGCAGTTGGCCTCAGCTTCTTTGTAATTAGAAGCTGCCTGCAAGAGGGAAAAAAGAAAAGTTCCCAGTCCTCTAAAACCTGGACTAAGAAGTGCTAGATGTCTCTTCCATGCAATTCTGTTGTTAGAGGCAAATCACAGTACACCCCACGTTCAGGGGGAGAGGAAACAGAACCTACTTAAAAAAAAAAAAATGACTTCAGAGAGAGAGAGAGAGAGAGAGAGAGAGAGAGAGAGAGAGAGAGAAAGATCTGTTGTTACACTTATTTATGCATTCATTGGTTGAGTCTTGTATATACCCTGACTGGAGATTGAATGTGCAACCTATGTATATTTGAAACAACACTCTAACCAACTGAGCTGCCCAGCCAAAGTCAGACCCTACTCTTGGTGTGAGGAGGACCTTGTGCTTAAAGAGGTGCAAAGAATTATTGGCAGCCATACTTGAAGCTTATCTATCACAGCAAAATAAACTCATTTAGATAGCTTTGAATGTACCTAGAACTTAGATATTTTGGCATATGAAATAAATGTCAAAAGAATTTAATTTTAAATAAACGTTAACATAATTTACTGTATATTGCATTCAGAGTGACCACTTATAATTGTGCATTAGATGCAATTTATTATTAACTGTTTTGTATTATGAAAATAATAAAACACCAAGATAGGGTGTTTTTAGCTTGCGCCTTTCTTGGGATTTAAATTAATTTGGTTCTTGTCAGGCACTTGGGGGGTAATTTGTATAGAGAAAAAGCAGTGATCTCTGCCTCAGACATTATCTCATTGCCCTGGAGTGATGGACTTGGGTTGAAGAATTCATTCAGTTTTCATTCATTCATTCCCTTTTCCCTCAGAATTGGTTTGTTAGAATTATCTGTATAATGTGTGCCTGTCATTGCTTCTACCATAGTCACTGCTAAAACTGACGAATGATATCCTGCTACAATCATCCTGTCACAAGACCCATTGAAACCTGTAGTTTTTAAAAGTGTTCTGCTTTCTCAACTTGGAATCATTGCAGACAAGCTGGCTGAGAGCACCTTTCAAAGCCCTTTGAGTTCCGTGCAAGGAGAGTACTGTAATCTTCTATCAGCGATAAATATTATAGAATTCTTGTAAATGCCAAGGATGTGAGTGGCATTGTCCTCTTCATCCTAGGAGTCCTAATTTCTTTTGTATTTTAATATTGCTTTATTATTAAAAAACTTAAAACATACACAAAAGCAGAAAAAATAGTATAACATTTCCTATGCACCTATTACCCAGCCTCAACAAGTATCAACATGTGACAAATACAATTTTATCTCAACTCCTTTATTCTTCTTGGATTTTTTAAAAAGAAAATTCCACTCATCATACTTTTATCTATTAAATCATCAGTCTGTATCATTAAGAACTGAGAAATTTTAAAATATCACAGCTACACTATTATCTTTGCACTTGGAATAATTAATAATAATTCTAATTATCATGTACTATCTAGTCAGTATTCAAATCTCTGAAAATTTCAGAAATATTTATTTATTTTAATTTAATTTTATTGTTGATGTATTACATCCATTAGAAATATCTCTTTGGAGTTGGTGTGTTCAATGATCTCTTCCCTCACCACTTCCTTTATTGCTGATGACTTAGCTGACTGTCCTCTGTCGTATTCTTTAATATATTCCTCTGGACACTCCACGCCTCCCCTCTTATTTTTTGAGTGAGAGGGATTGGGGATGATAATTAGATTGAAAGCTTGTGAGTCATTTGACAAAGTAGGAACTGCTAGTGATAAGGGTACCAGAGGAACAAAATGGAAGGCAATATGTAATTGTTTGTGTGTGACAATAAATGAAAATGATAATCGAAAGTTAATCAGTAAAAATGCCTTATATCAACATTTCTTACACTACAATATGTGCCTCTGATTTCAGAAAGTTTAATGGTTGAAGCAATATTTTAGTGGTTTGTGATAATTTTATCACTGATTCTACCATCTGTATATTTCCACCATCTCTACATATCCATCTGCTCTATCCTACTTTCAACAGCAATTCTTCAGCAATTCGTCAGCTGTGTCCTAATTCCTAGCAAATAATTCTAAAGATTGGTGACAAATCACCAAGAAAGCTTGTCATGGCACTTCTGTAATAAAAAAATAAAACTTAAAAATTTTTCATTTATTTCTTTATACCACATTTGAATCTGAATGAAATTTTGTTTCTGATAGAACTAACCAAAGTAAGAATTCTTATTTTAAAACAATATTAGGCTTATTTAAAGTGTATGTTTTTACCTTGGAGATCCTGGAATGACTATTGTGTTTTCTCTTTTTGGAATAAAAATGTCACTTAATTAGATAGCTTTTCATATATGCCACATCTAACCTATTCCGATATCTTTTTAAACTATATTAATAATCACTTTATTTTTAAGTATATTTTATTAATTATGCTGCTACAATTGTTCCAACTTCTTTTTCCTTTGCTCCCTGCCATCCAGGACCTCACTTTCCTCCTGTAATCCCACCCCCTTAGTTCATGTCCATGGGTTGTGCATATGTTCCCTGATTTCACCCTTTCCTACATTATTCTTAACCTATTTTGTACCCATCAATTGTGTTTCCTAATCCCTGCATCATTTCCCCATTTCTCCCCTTTATCCCTCCTAGCTGACAACACTTCCAATGATCCCTATACCTACGATTCTGATCCTATTCTAGTTGTTTGCTTAGTTTGTTTCTGTTTTTATTTTCATAGGTTCTGTTGTTGATAGTTATGAGTTTCTTGTCATTTTAATGTTCATGATTTTGATCCTCTTTTTCTTAAGCCCCTTTAACATTTCATATAATAATGGCTTAGTGATGATGAACTCCCCTAGCTTTACCTTGTCTGAGAAGCACTCTCTGTCCTTCCATTGTAAATGATAGCTTTGCTGGATAGAGTAATCTTGGCTATAGGTCCTTGCTCTTCATCATTTTGAATACTTCTTGCCAGTCCCTTCCCACCTGCCAAGTTTCCCTGGAGAAATCAGCTGATAGTCTTAAAGGAATCCCTTTGTAGGCAACTCTCTTCCCTTTTCTTGCTGCTCTTAAGATTCTCTCTTCATCTTTAGCATTTTAATTATGACATGTGTTGGTGTGGTCCTCCTGGGGTCTAGCTTGTTTGGGGCTCTCTGTGCTTCCTGGACTTGTGTGCCTATTTTCTTCACCAAATTTGAGAAGTTTTCCTTCATTATTTCCTCACACAAGTTTTCAATCTATGCTTTTCCTCTTCTCTCTCTGGCACTCCCATGATTTGGATGTTGGCTTGTTTAATGTTGTCCCAGAGGTTCCTAGGCCTCTCCTCATTTTTTCAATTCTTGTTTCCTCATTCTGTACTGGTTGACTATTTATTTCTTCCTTATGTTCCAAATCATTGGTCTGAACCCCAGTTCCCTTCCCTTTCCCTCCACCACTGGTTTAGTATGGATTTTCCTTCATTTTATTTATCATAGCCTTCACTTCTGCCCTTCTGCATTTGCCATACTCAAGCATACCTGTCAAGTCTGTGAACATCTTTATCACCAGTGTTTTGAACTCTGCATCTGTTAGGTTGTCTATCTCCTCATCACTTAGTTCTTTCACTGGAACCTTGATCTGTTTCCTCTTTTGGGCTATATTTCCCTGTCTCCTCAATTTGACAGCCTCCTGTGTTTGCCTCTGTGTCTTAGGTAGAGATATTGCACCTATTACATTATAAGGCAGAGCCTTAGGTATTCTTCAGTCCTGGATGACCCGTTTCACCATGTTGTGGCGTTGTAAGTGCGAGAGGGATCTGATAAGGAATAATGCTGCTTGCTCGCCCCTTTTCCAGGTACCTCTCCTACTTCCCATATGGGACAGACACCTCTCTAGCTGTTGCCCTGCCCATGGTTCCCAGACTGGGTGGGTATGTTGATGTTCCAGGGCCGTGGGGGCCTCTAAGCAAACAGACTCTGCTGAGAGACCAGCAATTTCTTCCTCTTCCCCAACTCCTACTGATTTTCACAGTCCGAAACAATGAGGCTTTATTTCCCCCCTGGTGCTGGATCCTTGAGTCATGCAGTCTGGCCTAGTGCTGGGAGTGCACCCCAGGTGTCTGTAGTTTTTTTTTTTTTTTTTTTTTTAAATGTGTGACTCTGCTTTCTGCCTGCCAGCCATGAGCGCTGTCCTGCTGTAGCTGATGCCAAATTACACAGCCAAACCGTGTCCTTGGTCCTGGCTCCTCCCCTCATACCTGTCTGGATGAGTATTTCTTCTTTATATCTTTGTTGGACAGCTCAGTTTCCTGGAATTACTGGTTGTCTCGAGTTCTGAGGTAGTGTATTCCTTTTTAGTTGTGGAGAGAGACACAGTGTGTCTACCTACCTGTTTTGATATATTTGAGTGAAGTATATGAAGAAAACCTAGCCTCATAGAGATATGTGTTGGAAAAGGGAAGAGAATTTTAATATTTATTTTATACGATTTTATTTATTTAGTTTTAGAGAGATGGGAAGGAGGGAGAAAGAAAAGAGAGAGAGACATCAATGTACAAGAGACACAGCCACTAGTTGTCTCCTGAACACCTCCAACTGGGGACTTGGCCTGGACCCCAGGTGTGCACCTGCACCAGGAATCGAACCAGCGGCGCCTTGGTTTGCATGCCGGCACTCAGCCCACTGACCCACATCAGCCAGGGCTTCAATATCTATTTTTGATAATTGTAGATATTATTTGAACCTACATCAAATCTCTATAGGTTTGGTTTAAAAAAATTTTTTTTTTTCGATTACATTTCACACACAATTTCTGGTGTAGGTTTTTAAAGATTATTTGTGAAATGGAATCTGAAACTGTGGCAATAAACTTCATCTACCTTACACTTTGAATGGATCTTTTTCTCATGCATAATTTTGTAGTACAATGAACTGGTCATTTGAAAATTATTGGTTCACTGAGTTATGCAGATCTTCTAAATGTTGTACATTTCATTAGATGATATAAAAAATCACCTCTATGAACAGCACTATTAATCTCATCAGAAATTATAATATGGGCACACAGTCAAGTTCACAGTGATGGATACAAGGTTTCCCAAATTCTAATTTTCTCATGAAATCCCAAATTTTATCATTGACAAAAACTATTCAGTTGTTTTTCTTCCTCTGACAGGCTTACTTTATTGATATTTGAGAATATGTCCATCATATACCCAAATCTGAATAACCATAGCTTGCTTGTCTTGTGGTTGTTTTGTTGTTGTTGTTGTTGTTGTTCAAGTAAAATTTATATTCCATAAGAAAACCAGTTAACACAGCTTTTAAGTTGACTAATTCCATAGATGTGTCCTCTCCGACCAGCATTGTATTTTGGTATGCATGGGCAGTGCACTATGCATACCTTATTTTGTCAGACAGAAAAGGAAAAGGTACACTTGAGGGCTGAGATTTAATAAAATTGATTATTTTTACTACTCCATCAAGACATTTTAAGTAAGGTGGACTCTTGTTTTCTTTGATGCATAGCATAAAAGAAAGTAAATATACTGCTAGTGCAGTTTGATGCCATTGCCTTGATTTGTTCTTAAGTGCAGCCTGACTAACTCATTATGGCTTTTGCACCAGAAGTGTAAATGTCAACACTGGGATAAAGGTAAATAACACATTGGGGTTCCTAGACACACACTCTGAAAACTACCAACCTAGATTCACAACTTAAGCCTAAGTCATATGTCAGTGTGTTCACTATAGTATTTCTGATAATAACAAAAAGTTATGAACAATTTAAATGTCCTCCAATAGGAAATCATTAAATAAAATATAATGTATTCTTATTTAGAAATACGATGCAGCCATTAAAAAGACCATGTAGACCTTTACGCAGAGTCCTCTATAATGTAGTGCTACTACAAAAACATGGTCTCACGATATTTATGTCCTCTTCTTTTTATTTTTTAAAGATTTTATTTAGTTATTTTTAGGGAGAAGGAAAGGGAGGGAGAAAAATAGGGAAACATCCATGTGTGGTTGCCTCTGACACACCCCCAACTGGCAACCTGGCCCACAAGCCAGGCATGTGCCCTGACTGGGAATCAAACTTCTTGGTTCACAGGCCAGCACTCAATCCACTGAGCCACACCAGGCAGGGATATATCATCTTATTTTAAAAATCCAAATAGGTATATAAGCCTACACCATACATGCTATAAACATGTACTGCGAACTCAGATGCACACATACATACACACACACACACAAAATGCATAGAAGGAGAGGAAACATGCTACACATTTGACAGTGATGACATATGAAGGAAGAAGTAGGGTAGCAGTGATGAATCTAGGTTCACTTTTTTTTTAATGCATGTAATACATCATAATCATGTTACATTCATTATTCAACTTTCTAATAAGTAAAAAGTGAATTCATAAAGATTTTATTCAACCTATGACTTAAACTAGTTTACTGAAATAATTTAAGGGTCCTCTAGTAGATCTTGGCCTTTATACGGGGTAAGAGGTGGAGGAATTAGAACCCAGTGAGACCTTTTATACCAATAACCCTTCACCACTCATGGTACATACCACTCTGTACTTTGTTGTTTTGTTTTGCATTGAATAAAATATTATTTTTTATTTCTCTCTGTACATTTCTAAATTTATATAGATGTAGTAAATGCATTTCATATCCCATACTAAATATAGTTTAGTTCTAAAGTATGCAGAGAATTGCAGTTTGATCTTTGTATAGTGTGTAAAGTTCTTCAGTGCGTGTTTTGATTCAAGGAAGAGACTGAGAAAGGTTATAGTATCTAAAACCACAAAGGTCTATAAATGAAAAAAATTTTTAAGGTATTTCATGAAATCTATGAGAAGGTATCACATTATATAGACAGGAGATTATAATTTACTTTTGTTGGCTACTTGTAAGACTGTATTTATAGTATTATATTCATTTTCAGGCTATTCATGAACAGATTGCCAAAAAATGTTAGAAAGTCCATTTATTCACCCAGTATACACTTATGTGCATAGTGTATATGGTGGTGCATGGTATACCAAAAACGAAAATCCAAAAAACAGTTACTGAACTCATGAAGTATGTACGAGTTAAAAAAAAAAAAATCTGTTCGCATAAAGTTTACATTTCAGAGGAAAGAAATGAACAGCAAACCAAATAAGTAAGTAAAATCTATTGTATGTTGATGAATGCTTTGGAGAAGAGTAAAAGAAAAAGGGAGAAGGCCCTGGCTGGTGGCTCAGTGCGTAGGCACTGGCCTGCGAACCCAAAGGTCACTAGTTCGATTCCCAGCCAGGGTATGTAACCAGGTTGCAAGCCTGTTCTCCAGCCAAGTCCGTAGCTGGAGGCAGGTGAAAAGCAACCTTACATTGATGTTTATCTTCCTCTCTACCTCTCTCCCTTACTCTCTCCCTAAAAATAATAAATAAAATCTTTTAAAAAATGGTTGGGGGAGATAAGGAGTCCAGGCAGAGGACATGGGGATAGGAGTCCATTTCAAACAGAGTAATCAGAACAGACCTTTCTGAGAAGTTTCCATCAGAGCCACAACTTGAAAGTTAGGGAGTAAAATGAGAACTTGGGTGGGTATTTGGAGGCATCTTCCATGCAGAAGTAATAGGCAACAGCAAGCACACAACCCCTGAACTGGAATCATACCTGTAAGTTCAATGCGGAATAAGGAGGTTGGTGCCCAGATGAGTCTGACAGTAGAAGTGGGGGAGGGGGTTTGAAGTGGGTCATAAGGACAAGTTGAGTCTGAGCCACATGGAAGACATTTAAGTGAAGATGACGAGCAGGTAATACAGAATTGAGCCTGAAAATCAAGGAGATCACTGAGGGAAAGCAGACCAAGAAGAGAAGGTGCAAAGACTGAGTACTGGGGCAGGAACTGAGCGAAGGAGACTGAGCAGGATTGGCCTGCATGTTGTGACAGGCACGCCGATTAAAGATTCCCATCCATCTCTTTAAAATGCTCTTTAGATGAATTGTCTCTTGCTTAGGAAAGCTGAAAATATCTTTTAAAGTTCATCATATACATATCCACAGAACGAGCAATCCACTTCTAATTATAGACAGAATGAGCACATTTTTCTCCAAAAGACGTAACAAGAATATTTATAGCAGCCTCATACTGGAAACTTCCCAGATGCCACTAGCAACAACAAATGGAGTTAGCAAGCAGTAGAATGGTCACGTGCTGGGTGAGGATGGGTGGTATCCAGAAGGGGCCAAGCAGGGTACCAGGGCCTGGATGGTTTATACATTGTTTTTCTGTACCTAAGACTTCACTGAAGGCTTTGCATGAAAGGAATTGATGAATGGATGGATAGTTTTTACTCGAAGAATGCCTGTTTCTTCTTGTCAACACATGCTCAAGAATTGACCTTTTCAAAATCCATTCTTTTAACATACAGTCAGTTCCTGACTACCTACTGTGTGCTAGACACTACATTAGGCACAAGGGATTTGGTTTCTCTTTCTTCGTGCAGTTTGCTGTGCAGCCTGTCTGCTTTGAACAAAGAATATTACTATCACCATTTCACACTAGACCAGACCAGAATTCACTGAAATGCTCTCTGAGCCAATATTTTTTAAAAATTCCTTTCAACTGTTTTCTTGGTCAGGAAATCCCTGTATCCAGATAAAATTTTATATGTAATAATGCCCTCGGCTGCTCTAGAGACTAAAGATATTCAATTTCCAGTTTCTAAAATAAGATATTAAAATTTGACCATATTTAAGCTACATGAACGGATGACATTTTATTAACACCACATTTCATATGAGCTTTTTTCTTAATGAGTGAGTGATTTGCAAATGCATGTTCTATATTTTCTTCCTTTACGACTTTTGTGCAACATTGTCAGTTCTCCATATTTCTTTCCGTAGGTCATTATCTACTCCCTGTCTTTAAATGTAAGAAGCATATGCCCAATTAAATCCAGTACTTCCCCTTCATTACTCTGTATGAATAACTAACCTTTTAAGTGCTGATATCAGAGAGACTTGGAATACCCCTGTCTTCCAAGGGAAAAATGAAATGGAGAGTACAACTGATGCTTCCTTAGAGATTTCTTTTCAATTGCATTGAATGATAGTCAAAGGAATAAAACGCATGTTATAATCTAAAATGTTGATCCTAAAACTTATTTTGCTTATTTTTTGGTGATAATGATTTTATTATTGATGTGGGCTTCTCTAAAGTAATCATGTGCCCTAATGCAATCATTGAGGGCAATATGGTCACCCATCTCCTTTCATTAGTCACATGGGAACATTATAAATCAATTTATATGATCTTTGCAATGGGAACTTGCTAGATGCCAGCTGTGGTAATTTCTGTTAATTATCATCCTTTTAAAGCTCATTCTTTCAGTAAGTAAGATATGCACTTTATGACTTTTTTATAGTTTAAATTGTTCTGCTCATCCTCCTACAGGTCTCCTACAAGTCTTTTGCCCAAGTTGATTTATAATGTAACCTTGAAACAAGGAGAGGCATTAGTCGACTGCTGTTTTAATAAATGGCTTCTCAGCTATTTTACAACTATGGTTATTTCTTTGACTAGAACAATTTCTAGATAGCAGGTCTTTAAATTCTTAATTATTTAAAAAATGTGGCTGAGCGCGCCATTGTATCTATCTTCTTCACAAATGAACACTTGACCACTAGAGAGAAAATAGCTTTGATCTGTTTTGATTTTGATTTTAGATATTTTGATTCTGCCATGAACTTAGTTGGAAATGTAATAAAATAATTTACATTCAACTTGTTAAATGCAATTTACCCCTGTTTTGTTTGCTTATTGAACAGTACAGAGTTATATTATCTTCAGAAGTTCATAACATTTTGAAATGTGAATTCTGCATTACTCTTAGCTTCCACAGTCAAATTTGATTAAGCTGCCCTGGCTGGTGGCACATTGGATAAGGTGCCGGCCTTCAAACCCAAAGGTCACTGGTTCAATTCCCAGCCAGGGCACATAACCAGGTTGCAAGCCAGGTGTCCAGCCAGGTCCATTGCTGGAGGCAGGTGAAAGACAACCATACAATGATGTCTCTTTCCCTCTCTGCCTCCTTCCTTTCCCCTCTCTCTGAAAAATAATAAATAAAATCTTAAAAATTTTTTTTTGATTAAGCTTACTTTTCACTGTATTTTTCCAACATGCACAATTACCATTTCAAAATGATTTTCATCTTTAACAGAACTTACCTTGTTGTCTCTCCTAGCTTCTCTTCCTCCATTCCTGGTTCCTGTCTCCCTTCAGCAATCATAAGCCAGCTACTCCGCCAAGCTGAAAACCTGGTGACCATTCTAGATGCCTCCTATTGACCACACATCACCATGGTCAGAACATTTTACCCCAATATTTCCTTACTCTTCATTCTCTTTTTTATTCCTTCATTTGCTGCCTTTTCAGGGTTTCGATGTTTCTTCTCAACTGACCTGCCTTTCTCCGATCTTCTCCCTCTCTTCCCATATACTCAGTCATGGGTCACACTATCATGTTTGATATATAGACCACAAATCTAAATGTATTGCTCTTCTGTTTAAACTCATGATTTTTTTTTCAAAGAGAGAATGCATTCACCAAAATTGTTCCTTAGAGCTGGAGAAATATCTAGTGTGTTCATCTTTTACTTACATTTTATAATTGGTCACATTTCTTAAAAAGGAATTCTGTTCTTACAACAAAAATAGTAAGCAATCAAAAAAAAAAAAAAAAGAAAGAAAAGAAAAGAAAATGCTATATTACTCACCCATCAATGACTGTCAGTTCTACACATGAGACGTTAAAGCTCCTAAGCACAGTACAGAAGCCCCTTTTGCCCCAGGCTTCCAGCCACCTCTCCAGTTCACCCTCTAGCAGTCCCTGCCTGGCAGTTGGTCCCCGCCTGTTCCATGCCAGCCTGCCTTTGCCCCTGCTTTCCTCTCAGTGAAAAATTGGCTTGTGTGGCCATAACAGAACATCACAGAAAAGACAGCTAAAAACACAGAAACACTGTGTATTTCTCACATTCTGCCAGCTAGAAGTACAAGAGCCAGGCGTTAGCAGGGTTGGTTTACACAGAGGCCTCTCTCACCTTACCGAAGGCTGTCTTCTCACCATGTCCCCACATGGCCTTTCTTCTATGACTTGCATCCCTTCACCCGCTCTCCAACCCCCCTCCCTTCTAACAGCTGTTAGCCTGTTCTTTGTATGGACGAGTCTGTTTCTGTTATGTTAGCTTATTTGGTTCACTAGATTCTATACATAAATGAAATCATATGATATTCATCTTTCTCTAACTGGCTGATACTCTCCCGGTCCATCCACATAGTCATAAGGGGTAAAATTTCCTTCTTCTTATGACCTAGTAGTATTCCAATATGTAAACATACCACAGCATTTTTATCTACCCACTTACTGATGGGCACTTGGGCTGCGTCCAAGTCTCAGCTATTCTAGATAACATGGTAATGATCATAGGGATGCATGTGCTCTTTCAAATCAGTGTTTCAGGTTTCTTCAGATATATTTGTAGATGTAGACTTTGTTTATTTTGATAAGACATGTCATCTCAACAGCTGCCTGTTTTTCTACTCTCCAATCCGCTCTGATTTGCAAATGATTTTTCTAAATAGTGAATTTGATCATGTTACTTCTTTAATCCCTCTAGTGCATTCATTATAGAGTACAACATTTTTATTTTTTAAGATTTTATTCATTATTTTTAAAGAGAAGGGCAGGAATGGAGGCAGAAAGGGAGAGAAACATCAATGTATGGTCGTTTTTCACCTGCTTCCAATTGGGGATCTAGCTAGAGACCTGACTTGCAACCTGGATATGTGCCCTGGCTGGGAATGGAACCAGCTACCTTTGGGTTCACAGGCCAGTGCCAATCCACTGAGCCACACCAGACAGGGCTACAACACTCTTTATAAAATGGTTTGTAAAGCCTTCAGAATTTGTTACTCATCCATATCTATAGGGTTCTCTCTTATGCCCATCCATACCCCTACCCCCATCTGAGACAACTTTCGTGGTCTTCTGGTTAAACACCCCATCTAGATAGACTAAGATTAGAAGCTCAGGAAATAAGTGGATCCTCAGCCAGAAATCTAAACCAGGCCCTAGGTGACAATGAAGGAAATGACTGGAGCTTTTTCTCTTATGTCCAGATCCTGAAATAGTGATCTCTTAAAGCTGTGACCTGAGAAAACAAGTTGTAGCCTGTTGTCCTCTTGCCTTTAACGGGATCTTTAAATGTTCTAGCCTCATTTCATTTTTACTGCTAAGTAATAAAGAAAGAGCTATGAGCTTGTGTGTGGGGTCAATGTTAAAGTGGAGCATAACCCTGTAAGGACAGCAGTGGCAGCAGCAGTAATTAATGGCATTCCTCCCAGGGAGGTGACCTGGCTCAGGGTGACAGAACCAGTTTGGTGAAGAGAGATTGTCCCTCCCAAGTGGAGATTCTTCCTCCACCAATCTTTTCAGAGACTGAATTTTAGTTTTAGTAAAGGGAGCTGCAATTTTCTTGGCCCACAAATATAGATTAGTTGCCACTGGTCTAGGAAGAGGAAATTCACTACCTCACTGTTGTGACTTTTACTAAAAATAATAGATCGAGTATATAAATTGCAAAATGCATTCAACAATCCCTTTGGAATTTAGGCATAAACTAAATATATACAATATATATGTATATGTATGTGTATACATACATGCACACACACAGACAAACATGAAGCAAAGACTAAAATTCAAATAACAAATGGGAAATGAAGTTTGTTATCCATTGTTGCATAATGACTGATCCCAAATTTAAGTGGCTTAAAATAACCATTTCATTTTTCCAGCTTTATTGACATCTAATGGACAAATAAAACTGTAAGCTATTTAAATGTATACCGTGATTTAATATACATACACATTTTAAAAGATTCCTCCTCTCTAACTGAGCTATATATATTCTGGTGTATATCTCTCTAGAGGTGTGGGGAGAGGGAGAGGGAGAGAGATAACATTTGAGTTCTACTCTCCTAGCAAATTTCAATTTTTCAATACAATGTTATTAACTATAGTCCCTATGTAAAAAGTCAATTATTTTGTTCATCATTCTGTGGGTCAGAAACTAGAGAAGGGACCATCCAGGCTTTATGATTCATTTGGCATTGGGGCTGGATGGCTCCTTCACTCATGGTTGGCACCTCACTACTTGGCCTTGATCTCTTTGTCTCTTATCCTACAGGGTTTCTGCCTGTGGATTGGGTTTTGCCTAGGGGGATGGTTTTAGGGTCATCAGTTCTTAAATGGCAGTTGGTTTCTAAGAGAGCAAAGCAGTAGCTGCCAGGCATCTTAGAAACTAGGCCTGGAATGGGCATAATATTAAATAGCCTCATTTACACCATACTCTATTGACAAAGCATTTGTCAGATCAGCACTTAAAGGGAAGGGACACAGACTCCACATCTCGCTGGGTGGAGTAGTAAAATATCTGCAGCTATCTTTAATCTGCCCTAAGTGTAACATCTATTAGGGATATATACCTGGTTAAAAAAAAAAGAAAAGAAAAAAGAAATTTCTACCTACTCACCCCCTGACAAATAATAGTACTATTCAAGGCCTCAGCAATTGACAAATGTATTGGTTGCCTTAGATTAGGTGTTATCAAATATATTGTGTATAACTTTAATGTTTTTGTGCACTTAATGGTCACAACAATCAAAATTTTCTACTTTTATTTCTTCTCTGATTTGTACATGTGTATTTTATCACCAGCATTTTGAATTACAGGAAGTATGTAGTATGCCTTTTATGACATGGTATACCGAGATCTTAGGAGTATTAAAAATAGTTTATTAATGCTCAGGGGATCATTCCAGCTTATTTAATACTTTTGATTTACTAAAGTCACAAAAGTTATGTTGGTCTTTTTTATAGATACAACTTTAGCCACATGGTGGTAAAGCATAGCTTTGTACAGGTGTTTTCATGTCTGGTCCATTGACATCTAAGAAATTCAACCCTGAGGTCAGGGAGAAGCAGAATACCTAATAAAAACCACATGTTAGCCATTAATGTTCATTTACCAAATCCTACTTAAACTCTTGTACTCTCAAAGCTAATTTCATCCAATTGCCTTTTAATTATAGTCTTTTGCTCAGAGTTGCAAATATAATGGCTTTTTAATGTAACTTGCACTGTTCTGTGTCCAATGTAGGATGTAATCATGCAACTTATTCAGTCAGAGCTAGTGCACTAGGTAATTAAAACATAAGCACACATGAATTTCTACACATGCATATTCGGCAGAAAAGTAATATATGACAAATGTGCTCTGGATAGAATTCCTTTCCAATAAAATAGGATAGAAACCCTATGTTTATCAATATAGGTTATACCAATGTATGTAAAATGCAAAAACAAATATGACTGATTGAGAGGCCTGTGTACATATCACAGAATAAGATAACAGCGACTAATATAAAAATGTCAGTGGTTTGACACATTTTAAACTATCAAATCAGTCTTGATTCATGTATTTCTCAAGGCAGGTTGGTTAGTTCTCCATTACTTAGATGAGCAGACTCTCAGTTTCCTGCCTTTCTTAGAGGAAGACAGAAGTGACCAAAAAACAAACAAACAAAAATATTTGGGATAATTTTCACTAATAAAAATAAACAATGTAACACTTAAAACAATGTCTTTTAAGAGTGATGGTTACTTTTGAGGAGTAAGAATTGATTGCATACGTGGGTAATAAACACATGAGTAGTTCTGTGTTTTTTGTTTATCCCCCTTTATTTCACAGTAACCAGATTTTATGTAAAAACAAGTAATGCTTTCTTTATTGGCTATCTTTGAATTATGTATAATTTTGATGACCATATTTTAAAAAATCATTAAGCTATTTCCCTATGTATATATTCCATAATGTACCCATTGCCAACCATGTCCTATGTGTTAGAGATCTTAAGAAAGCAATGGGCATTTCTGTTACCTTTATTTTTTTTTTTAACAATCATATACTTTAAAGTGCTCCCCTGACATTTCCTGTACCCCTCTGACCCCACTATTATCACAATACTATTGACTATATTTCCTATATTATACCTTATATTCCCTCTTTTGTAACTACCAATCTGTTACCTTCTGAAAATTAATGTTTTAGCCACTAATAAAAATGAGATATGCCCTGACCAGTGTGGCTCAGTGTCTTCCCACAAAACAAAAGATTGTCAGTTCGATTCCCAGTCAAGGCACATGCCTGGGTTGCAGGTCAGGTGCCCTGTTGAGGTTCATTTGAGAGGCAACAGATGGATATTTCTCTCCCTCTCTTCCTTTCTCTCTAAAAATAAAATCTTAAAAAAAGGGGATATGGTCCATGAATCCAAATATTGGCATGAAAACAAAAGTGCCTATTCATCCATTAGGATTTATAAGATGTCAGTATTTGGAGACACAGAAACCTAGAAGATATAATTTCCTTTTTTAGTTTTCTCTGGATTTATGTTCACACATTTTGTACTCATTCTTCTGTCTTAAAACATCAACATGGAAAGTATACGTACATTTCTTTTGCAAACTGTTAAGATTTCAGCTGACGTATCCTTGTCACCGAACCTTCTTTTCCCTTCTTTGTTATATCCCCATGTCTTTCTTTTATGTTCTCAACAGTTTAAGGATTCCTCTCTGGAAAACAGCAAACAAAACCAAACAACCAACGAACCAACCAAAAACCACCTAGGAGGCTAGCAGAGTGGCCTCTTATTCTCAAGTGAGAATTTAGGCCTTGAAATCCAAACACAAGTTCCTTGTACGTATAAGCTTCAGAGTTATAAATACTTATCCTTTGGGCACTTCAGCACCGGAAAAAGTGCTCTGCAGAAATAGATCAGCCTTCACATGGAGGAAGTCAATCTTGATCCTTCTTGAAGCCCAGAGTCTCAGGTCTGAAGTTCGCAGCCTAACCCCTGCCAATGATTTTTATCTAGTCTTGATTGCTCTCTATATAACCCTGCCTTTCTCGTGGTCTTCAGAGGTGCTAACCCCTAATTCAACTTTGAGGTAGAAATCTACAGAGGACCAAAGCAAAGACGGCTGTCAAAGCAGACACCAGACAAATATATATATATATATATCCCCATCATCTTGATCAAATTCCCATCCTAACAAAATTCTATACTGGGTGTTTCATTCAGGAGTAATTCCAAATTTATGAATGGATTATTTATCTAATGTTCTTTTTAAATTGACACTCAGGACACTCATTCCAAAACAATGGTATAAATGCATACTAAATGTATTATCAATGAAGAAAAATAATTTCCTAATTGTCTATAGTAACACATTATTCTGAGTCAAAATGTAAGCCTTGCTTTTGCTTTGTTTTGTTTTTAAGCCATACATGTATTTACATCTTGACATTTCTAAAATCAAGATTAACCTTAAAGTTTTTGTTTGCTGTGCTTTTTTTCCCCCTACTGAAAGCTGTTAAATTCATGGTACATGTTATCATTATTTCCAATGGTGTCTTAAATCTTAACATCAAATACAAGTATTCAAACTATACCTGATTATAATATTGATTCTTGGGAAAAATTTATTCCATATTTAATGGCTGCATATTTTTTGCTCATTATAAGGTGATTCCAATTAGGGTTTCTGTAATTTATAACCACAAAAATAAGTTAATCACTACATCAGAGCTATAGTTTTGTTTTTATCAGCTATTTCTGGATAATCAACTTTCCCCCTTTATTCAGGTTGGTTAACCACTCTCTTAAGTTTTCTCCCAAAGCATATAAATGTACTGCATTCTAATCCATCTACCAAGAACAACTTTCCTCTAGCTGTGCAGCCAACTGTAAGGATGTTTGTACATTTTCCATTAAACAGAGGTACCATCCATCACTTAGGCCAATTTGTTCCCTTTTAACGGACATTTAAGTTATAAATTTATTACTAGTAAGTTTTGTACCCTGGCTGATGTGGCTCAATGGATTGTGTACCAGCCTGTGAACCCAAGGGTCACAGGTTTAATTCCTAGTCAAGGCACATGCCTGGGTTGCTGGGGCATGCATGAGGCAACCACTCATTTATGTTTCTCTCCCTTTCCATCTCTCTAAAAATAATTGTATAAAATATTTAAAAAAAATTGTTTTAGTTGACATCCTTGAACAAAGTGTCTTCATAGATGAGTGCAAAGATTTCTTCTAGAGTATTAAATTCTCAAAACAGAAATAACTGGTTCTGCACGGATGCAAGTTATGGGTTGAATTGTGTGTGTCCCCCAGGATTCATGTCAAAATCCTAACTCTCAGGACCTTCCAGTATGACCTTATCAGGAGATAGGCTCTCTACAGAGGTAATCAAGTCAAAATAAGGCCATTATGGTGAGTTCTAATGCCATGACTGGTCTCTTTGCAAAAGCAGACCTGTACAAGGGCATGCACGGAGGGAGGATGATGGAAAGACACAGGGAAAACACCATGCAACATGAAGATAGCCACCTACAAACCAAGGAGAGAAGCTGGGAACAGACCCTTCAGAACCCTCTGAAGGAAGTCCTGCCGGCATCTTGGTTTTGGACTTCTCACCTCTAGAACTGAGACAACACATCATTTCTGTTAAGCCACCTACTCGGTAGTAGGGGTACAGTAGCCCTAGAACATTGATAGAGTTTGTGTGCAAAATACCCTCCCAAAACACCTTAACCAACCAGGCAGATGGATAACCCATGCTTCATATCCCACCAACACTGAGCTATCAATATTGCAATTTTGCTGCTTTCAAAGACAAATAAATGGTATTCCTCTTTAGTGCACACTTTTGATTTTCCAATCCAGACTTAGACCATTTTGGGGTTTTTATTTCCTTTTATTTGAGAAGATTAAAATGAAAATGAATTGACACTCTCAACCATTCACAATCAGATAAATGATTTCAATAATTTAACACATGATTACAATGACAACTTATATTTAACTGTTAAAGTAGTACATGGTTTCAACATGATTAAAAAAAGAAAAAAATTACAAATTATATTTAACTTTTAAAGAAGTTTGAACTATTCATTCACTTATTGACAATCTATTGTAAAATTTTCATTCTCTAGGATTATCACATGTAGCTCAAAATATATTCCTTAAAGCCAAAAGCTAAACAATTAGGAATGACAAGCTTGAAAACCATCTAATTCCATTTTTATATGTAAAAATAAACCCCTTAGCCAATCATTTAATTCATAATGTATTAAGAATTATGCTTTTGAAGTACATTACTGATCTTCCGTTTGGAAGCACTACAATTCTGTATACAATGCTCTTAAAATAGTACAAAAAGGTATCACAAACTATAGGAGAATCTTATAGTAAGTTTCAAAGATTTTTTTCAGTAACATGAAGCCAGATGCCTTAGAGGGTTACAGCATTGATTCAAAAAATTCTCTGCTAAAAACAATCATCAATGATCATTCTCGTTTTATCAAATGCTTACCTACTTTCAAGGATCATTTCTACAGTTTGTTAAAAGGCTTACCCTGCTTCAATTCCATTTTCCCTCTCATTTTTTTTGGTTTTGTGTGAGTTAGGAGGTGACCTCTCAGGTTACTCGACTGGACAAACCTCTTTTGACAGCCTTCAAAGACACACACGTAACATTTCTCCCCCGTGTGGATCCGCACGTGGGTGCGCAAATTGTAAGCCAGGGCAAAGCGTTTCCCGCACCCTTGGAAAGTGCACGGGAAGGGCTTCTCTCCTGTGTGCACCATAAAATGCCTTTTCAGTTTCGAGCTGTCAGGAAATGCTTTCCCACATTCGGCACACATGTAATTTCGGGGACCGTGCACAAGGGAGAGATGCTTCCTCAGGGAATTTTTATTCTTCAGCTCTCTTCCACACCCACTATGAGGACAGGGGAGGGTTTCCAGCACATCCTCGTCTTCGTAATTCCTTGGCTTACTTCTCGCAAAGACCGCAAACTGATTAGGATTTGCTAATTTAGCTCTGGGCCTTTCTCCAGGAAGAAGCTGCAGGGCTGGCTGGTGTTTTGCACCCCCCTCTCTCATGGATTGCCAGGAACACGCAGGAGGTGAGCCTGCTGGAAGAACCTGCTCAGACAGCACTAGCTCTGACCCTTTCCTCAGGTACGTGAAGGATTTAAGAATCATGTCCTCATCCAGGATAGGGTCGGAAAACTCACCTCTTATGATGCACTCTATGTAACAGTCAGAGATGTATTCCCATCTATCGGCCTGCTGGCTAGCTCCCTGACACCCACTGTCACCCCACAAGGCCTGCACAGTGCTGGGAGGTTTCTGCAGGGCTGGATTCGGCTCATCCCAGCTGCGGAGTCTTGGGCCCAGGCCTCTCTGTCCACGTATCTTTGCCTTTGTGTTCAGCTGCTCCTCCATGTTGTCCTGCTGCTTCCTCCTCGAGGGCCTGCACCAGGATACAATGACCACTTCCACGTAGGAGTGGTCTGGGTAAGTCTTCAGCAAACACCTGCTTTGAGATAGGAACCATGTGGTAAAATATATCCTAACATTAAAGCCATTGTCAGGTACATACATTGGTTTCTTCTTTCAGGTGCCCTGAACAGGGATCAGACCCACAGCCTTGGTATATTGGGACGATGCTCTAATCAACTGAGCTACTGGGCCAGGCAATGTACATCTTCTTAAACAAACTCCACAAGACAGTTAAGAGAACGAGCTGACGTAAGACATGGGTCATAGCCAGATCTTTGCTAGACACCCCAACGCTGGTCACCTAACATTATTATCTATCGGGCACTCCCTATACACTAAACCTACTCTAGGCTACTCATGGGTTGAGCGGTATCAGTAAGTAAACACACAAACATACCTATGGAATATATATATATATTCTCGTAAACATACAAACTAAGTATGTATGTATGTCACCTGCTATAAGGTAAAGTACTATAGAAAAAGCAAAGGTGCTGGTCAAGAAGTAGGAGTCTACCAATTTGAATAGGCGCTCAAGGTAGTGGCAGTTGACTAACAACTGGAAGAGGGTAAGGGAGCAAGAAAGGCCTATTTTCACATGTAACACTGTTGTGAAATTCATATTAAATAACACATATCAAGCATTCAGCCTGGTTTACGGCACAGAGCACATGCCGAATGTTTATGTGAGCTAGCGTTACTTTATTAGCTTGGTATTCTCTCTGGTAGTATAAGTGGGATCCTGCTCCATGCCAGGCACTATTCTAGACCAAGGATGGCAAATTTCTTCCTGTAAAGACTCAGATTTAAGCTTCGTGGGTCCTATGATCTGTGTCACAACTATTCAACTCAGCCATCGTACTACAGAAGCAGCCATAGATAACACATGGAGGACAATGAGCATGGCTGTGTTCCAATAAACTAACATATAGAGGCTAGCAATGGCTCTGGGCTATAATTTACCCACCTCTATTCCAGAAGATGGGGATCTAGAGAGTAAGATACGTATTTTCCCTTTTGTAAGTGCATGCCACATTCAAGTAACAGGGCAGTTTGCACCTGAATAGTTTTCTGTGATCTCCTTAAAAATGGAAAAGTACACGATAAAAGTTACAGCCTTTTGCTTAATGTCACAACTGTGTGCCTTATAAAATCTCCAAATTTTATTGTTCTAACATTTTGCTGCAGGAACAAAAGCTAAATGCTTTTAAAAAGGGGGGAATATGTGAAAGTAATGAAGTGTTTTTAAATAGCTACATTTAAAATACCATCTGAAGGTCCAATGGCAGATTCTAGATATGTTTGTTATCCATAAACAATGGATTTTACTGGTTAAAATATAAAAATAAAAGTTAAAATACCACCTGAGGCCCTGGCTGGGTGGTTCAGTTGGTTATAGCTTTATCTTCATCTGCCAAGGTTGTGGGTTCAATCTCAGGGCAGGGCACAAGAAGCAATCAATGAACGCATAAATAATTGGAACAACATATTGATGCTTTCCCCTCTCTTTCAGAAATCAGTTAAGAAAAAAATACCACCTGAAAAGATTTATGCCATCTACTTTGGAGAAAAAACACACACATAGAATAAAAACAAAATGTGTTTTTCAAATGTTAAGGGGAGAATTTTACTATCTCCTTAAACATTTATACATGCATATATGTCCTATAAAAAGTATAATGTATAAATGCTTTATGTATATTAATGGCTAGAGGAAGCATTTTAAATTCCTTCTTAAACATAGTAAACAAATATTTAAGAAAAAATTGAAAATGCTTTCCTTCGCAATGAAAAGTCATGATTTGTTTTTATTCTATGTATTTTTTTCACCAAAAGTAAATGGTAATATTCTTCTGAGGTGATATTTTTCAATGCAGCTATTGAAAATATTTTCAAGCTATTTATATATATTGTATTTTATACATTATATATCATGTAATATATATACTATGTAATGTGTGTGTACACACATTATACACCCCCCTAGATCCCTATTTTACACTGATTTACATCCCGGGGTACTGTTTACTCTTCACTGTTTACGTACCGGAATCTCAGACTCTGAGAACAAGGTCCTCTTCTATCTTATTCCGAAGTCTCGGCACTTAGTATGTTTGTCTAAGGAAATGAATTGATAAATATGCATCAGTCATCATACTGGTGATATCTGATATAGCAATTCTATAACATTTATTAGGGAATTATGTGGAATTTTAGATACACAATGTAGAAGCTTCAAAGTATCGGTAATCAGGGATGCTAAGGTATTATCTAGAAAGGCGTCACTGAAGAGAATTGAGTTGAAAGAGGTATTTTCTTGATGGATTTACCAGGATCCACAGATAGCCCTTGCCTTTCTAAGCCTTATCAGCCCTTATGGCATTTCTCACACAATATGCAACCTTGTGAGGCTGGTGTATAAAATTGAAAAGGTAATTTATAATGGGGAAAACACTGTGTGTATGACAAGTACATTCTCTGAGAGTGGAAATAACTACAAGGAAAATGTACTAAGTAATAATATCTAGTTATTAATGGCATGAGGTTTACCTAATTTTATATTTCTCATACTGGGATAGAAGTCCTTTCTGAGGCACATCATTTACCTACTCAGTCATTTGAAAACAGTATCAGACATTGTCCAAGGTGTCCACCCAGACCAGTGAAAAAGAAGCGGTCTCTGGCTTTCCTGGTCAATAACACAATCGTTTTAAATCGATAAAGTGCTATGAAAGGAAACGGGTTAGACTATAAGGGAAAATGAGTGGGCAGGGTGGCCCCTGGGGGAAGGGACCTGTCAGAAAGTCTGCAAAGGCCTCCACCACCGAGGGGGGTTAGGCCGAAATGGAAAAAAAGAAAAGGATCATGCAGTAGAAGGTGAAAAAACAGGATTCCTTCCAGGTGGCAGAAGGGACGGGCCTGCCGGAGGACAAAGGCATCTCGCATCTGGCGTCACCGCCGGCGGAAGTGGTCCCACCCTGGGGGCCAGGGGAGCCATTTGCATTGCTTTTCAAACTAGCGGGAGCCATTATGGGTCTCCTTTCAAACAAACACACAACAACGTAAAAAGTAACACGTTCTGGCATAAGCGATAAAAACATTAGAGCCGCTCGTGGGGAGTGGGCTGCTGGAGGGAGGCGAGGATGTGAAGAAGAAAAAATCACTTAGGCCACCTCTCCCTCCCAGACGTGCATCCCCTGGACTCTAAGGGCCCCCATGAGACCTGCAGTGGGGGCGCACCCCGAGCCCGTCTGTCACCACCCCCCCTTTCTCTCTGACCATTCAGGGAGCCCACGGCGTTGCATTTTCTATCTTACGGCCTTTCTTGTTTCACTGTTCCCAGCTTTAAGTAAAATACCCTCAAAAAATAAGGAAAAAAAAAAAAAAAAAGGCAAAATAACCGCCCCCCGCCCCCAACCTGGCTGGTGGGCTGACTCAAGGGGGGAGGGAGACGGAGGATCAGGAATGACTGGTTCTAGGTTTCGTTACCCGAGTAATTGAGTGGATGGGGCACCGTTTGCACAGAAAATAGAGAAGAACCGAGGGAAGCTCCTCTCTTCTTCGCACAGGTGAGCGTTTTCCTATAAACCCGATCAAGCCAACGGTTGTCATGCCGCATCCGTCGACTGACTTTTGAAACAAAACAGAAAGGGCAACGTCCGGGAACTTCCAACCAGGCTCCGGTTTTCCTGAAAGCCCTTGCTTCCCTCCTTTCCCGGTTTGAGGAGTTTGACCCCAGCGGCCCAAGACCCAAGGCCGCCCGCGGGCTGCACGTTGGAAGTTCGGCGGCCGGGCGCCTCGCCACCCAGTTCAGCACGACCACCCCTCGCCATCCCCCGACCACCCCTCGCCATCCCCCGCCTCTCAAGACCTCGCAGGGGGGTCCCGTCTCAGGCACATCTTCCTGTGCACCTGAAAAAGGAAAGTTCCGTGAAACAAGACTTACCCCTTGAGACGACGAGTCAGCCTAGCTCAACGCCCTTCCCTTGAACAAGGAAAGCGAGCAAGTTGGTGGCCGCAGCGCCGGCTGCATTTAAACTCATCCCTGATTAATATTCAGCCAGTGGGACCCACCCTCCTCTTGATGGACGTCACCCAATCAAGCTGCACTTACCTTTCTACTCGGCCAGGGTCAGATGGGAATTTCCAGAAGAGTTTAGACCAATCTCTAAAAGAGATTCCGCAGGCTGGGGAGGAGCGGTGGGCGGGGCCCGCGGTTGGGCACGGGGTGGCGGGTCACCTTCGTCCAGGTGCGGAGGCGCTGAGGCACCCGTCTGCCTGTCACCTGGCCCCGCCGCTAGGACGGCTCCCTTTGAATCCCAGCCGCCTACCTTTAGCACCTAATAGGCACCTTGTAAACGTCCATTGAACCAACTAACGTGGGTATAATCACATGGAAATCGTTGCGTTTATCAATGAGGTGAAAATCAAGGGGCGGGGGCAGTTTTTACTGGCCGGCAGCAGAGGTTTACTGGAACACACCCCACCCATTCCCCTGCGGGTTCTCCTTCCCTCCTTTCATCGGTTCCCGCCCCACCCGGAGCCCATTCTCGGAATAGCTTATTCCTGCCTTTTCTTTTTCAGACAGTAACATGACTGCCCCTATCCCTAAAAGTAACACAGCCAGCCGGCTTGGTCTAATGGAGTTTAGTAGTTCACGTAAGTGTAGACCATTAAAACCAGAACCAAATCACTGTTTACAAACTGCTTGTATTTTGACTGGACGCTCGCCTGCAATTCATATATATATTCATATCTGTGAGCAGTGCTCTCCATTTAACTTTTTTGGCATGTTTTGAAATAAATGCCAGTTGTGGGGTTGGAGAGTAGAAGATAATTTCCAATGGAGAAAATATTTAAACTATTTTTTTTAGTGTATTATTCCTTAATCTCTCCTGTAGGCATACTAGATTCTCATTCATTTGAAATCAAAGTCAGATCAAGCTTCCTAAGCTCCTTATCGTAGAACACACGATTGGTACATCAGTTTCCGAAGGCAGAAATTGTAAGCAATAACCTCTTCCACTTGCTACGGTTACGTTGCTGTGGATTGTAGAAAATACAGCACGGGTCGGTTCTCAGAGCAGGGTTGTACCATACATTTGTGTGTGTGTGTGTGTGTGTGATAAAAAGGTTGTTGCCCTGGCTGGTGGCACAGTGGATAAAGCGCTGGCCTTCGAACCCAAAGGTTGCTGGTTCGATTCCCAGCCAGGGCACATAACCAGGTTGCAAGTCAGGTCTCCAGCTAGGTCTGTAGCTGGAGGCAGGTGAAAGGCAACTAAAATTTCTCTTTAAAAAATCTATTAAAAAAAAATAAAGGTCAGTGTTTGAGATTCAGTGAGCCAAAGAATCCTGAGGGCAGCATTCTTGTCAAGTCTTTAAATGACAATGCCATTGGTCACTGGAAGTCCCTTTCCTCAATGCAGATGTATTTCTCTTTCTCTTTGTGTCTCAATGTATAGTGTCATCATCATGTATATGATATATGTTATTCGTATATGATTTGGATCTTACATGTATTTATATGTTTTATATAGAGAGAGGAGGGAGAGACACAGCTGAAGCCAAAGACCCTTTCATTCAACCCTTTCAGGTAACTAACTCAATGGATCATACCCCGTTGCTCACTTTGCCTTTGAGACAACGCAAACAATCATCCAGATGAATTTGTAATTCCCTTCCCCACTATTGATTCAGTCGGGTCACCAGGTTTGTGTTAGTGCGACCGTCTGGAAACTGCAAAAAACACCTTTAGAAAGTGTAAATTTACATTTCACATTCATCCTCTTATATAAATTATTCTGCTCCCACCTAGTTTGAGTTTCCCTTTCTGTGACCCTGGAGAAATAAACCAGAAGTTAGGAACCCATCTGTTGTCATATGAACCCAGATCAAGGGAAATTGAATTTCTCCAAAATGATCTACAGAAGCAATTAAACCGTAAAATACAAGAGAGCTGCCTTTTGAAATGGACACAAAGAGTAATTTCTTGGATTGCTGGAAGTTTAGTCACAGTAATTCATTTACCAATAACATCATAGTCAGTTTTTAAGAATTGTATTTTGACAATTTATTTCAGTGTGACAAACCAATTATTATTTTTTTAAGCTTAAAATGCAAATGCTATAAATATGCTTTAATTCACCCTACACAGACGCTCTGTCCCAGACAGGCCACTATTCTAGGCCCTGTCACTGAGGCCTCCTGGAGTATGCAGGCTGAAGTGACTAGGCTAGACTGGATGAGTGCAGAAACTCACTGGTTTCCCACAACGAAATTTACAGGGCACACACACACACCAAAAATAAAATCAGATTAATAACATTTAATCTAATTAAGATTCCTGTTTTTATGCCATATTAAAAATAAAATTAGAGCAAAAATCGATGGCTAACAAGATACCGAATATTTAAATTTGGATAAGCTAATATGCATGCCTTGTAAATGTCAAAGTACAGCTGGTAGGACAGTGAAGGGTGGGTGGTGGGTGTTCTGAGAGCCCATGATAGAAAGCTGTGACTGAATCTGCAAGTTCAGGGATGGTTTCCCTAAAGCTGCTATAATCTGAAGGCAGACTCAGCTCCGAGGACATATGCCCATGACCTTAGCAGGAACAGCTACAGGAGGGGGTTGCTCAAAAAGATGTGCAGTGCCAGACCCCAAAGCCTTGTAGGTCCTGGTAAGATATTAGATCTTCATCCCCAAAATAATGGGAATACAAGAAAGCGTGTGTATTGACCTTAAACTTGTAAATCACTGTGTCATTGCTGGATCTTAAGTCCAAGTGTATTTGATTCAACTCGTTAATTGAGTGACTTTACATGCTGTGACTCATTTATTCTTGTCTGTGTTTGCTTTTACTGTTTTCTTTAATGCTCTCTGACATGTGTGCTAATGAATAACCACACAGACGGAAAGAAAGAGTTACCTTTTTTTCATTGACTCATTTTATCTTGCAATAATTTATAAAATGGTTATTGCTACTATTACTATTTTATTTGTATTTTAAAATGATAACTTGGAGGCACAAAGATAGTTTACACACTTGTAAGAATTTGGATTAAACTGAAGTGCGCTTCATTCTTTGAGATATAATGTTTTCCATTATATTACGGTGTTTTACAAACTCCATGGTTATATTTTTCATAAAAAGCCCTGTTGCATAATTATTTTCTGTAACTTATAATGCCTCTTCTTTACTTATTTGATCTTGGTAGCAACTTTATGAATTGTCATTACCCATTTTATGGATAAGGAAATGGAAAATCAGTAATGACAAATGCCATATTCAGAGCCTCCCAGGGCATAGTAGAAGATAAGCAGACTTTCTGTAGGGTACTCATCGTGTGGCCTCACTTCTGCTGGGTTTTTGGCTTGGATGACTACAAATATAATACTGGATGTTAACTGTAATTGACATTGGGTATGCTTGATTCTTCTCTATAGAGGGAGCCAAGAAACTGCTGCCATGATAGGATTGTAAGTGTTTTTTTCAGGCCCTAATCCAGCGATTCTCTACCCCTGGGGATGGGTCTCAGAGGTTAAGGATTGTGTATGGCCCCAAGGATGGGAATTCTCCGTTCCCCAGCTCCTAGGGTTGCACACAGAAAGGTCAGTCATAAAATTCAAGCGAGAAAAGAATTTTAAATTGTTAGTGAGAAAGGAGTTCTCAAACCCCAAGAGACAATCATCTGATCGCTGGGACCATTCCTGGCTCAACCCCTGCCATTTCTATACCAGCAGCGCATTCTTCCCCTCTGACTCCGGTGGGTTCAATCTCACAATGCTCCCAGATATGCTTGTCTTTTCTGCCTCTGCGTCTGGCACGTGTTTCCTCTGCCTGGAATCTCGGGCACAGTTCCATTTCCGGATATCAGATAGCTTTTTTTTTTTTTTTTTGGTTCATTCAATACCTTTGTAGCTGTTCTTGTTGACACCTTTCTTCTTACAGTGTGTTCAGAGAGAAAATAAATTGTACGTTTAATATCCTTTCATTGTTGCCACTTCAATGATTTCTAATGATACTGAATGGCTTATACTTTCTCAAACTAGGGGTCCCTGGGTATTTTTGTCCGGTCAAGCAGTAGAATGCTTCTCACCAAGGGTAGTATCGCCCCCTAGAGGGCATTCAGTGTTTTTGTAGAGATGCTTTTGATCTCCCAGTATTGGAGCAATTTGCACGTGGAAACACGTTATTTTCTTATGAATTAATTATTCTCTTATTTTTCTGTATTATAGTGAGGACATTATATTGTGAGGGCAAGTGTGTGTGCAGGTAGACTAAAGTAATTGTTTATTTTTCTAATAGTAGCAAGGATGTTAAAAATACTGAATGTGTTACTAAAGGAGTCATTAGTCTGATAGGGTTGAGAACAAGTGTCCTAGTCAATATACTTTCTTATGAATAGTTATTTACTTACATGACAAACTTTATTTTTCAGAGCAGTTTTTGGTCCACAGCAAAACTGAATGAAGATACAAGGATTTCGCATATGCTTTCTGCCCCCACTCTTGCGCAGGCTTCCTCACAGTCAACACCCCCCACCAGGGTGGTGCATTTATTAAAATCAGTGAACCCACACTGACGTATCATTATCATTCAAGGTGTGCAGTTTACATTAGAGCTCACTCTTCGTATTGTACATTCTGTGGGTTTGGAAAAATGGCGTATATCCATGGTTATAGTATCATGTAATGTAGCTTCTTGCCTTAAAAATCCTCTACACTATCTGTCTATCCCCCTCATGCATGATTATTTCACACTCTCCTCCCTTTCCTCAGACTTCTAATATCTTTCCCCTAGTCCTATCAGCTAAGTATCTTATTCCACTGAGAAATAAAACAAACAAACAAACAAACAAACAAACAACTGAAGGGGAACCTCTACGCCCTCCACCCTGCATCTCTACCCTAGCACTTGGCATTTCTCCTGGTAATATTGCTGAGTTGTCTGAGAGAGTCCTTTTCATTTGACACTTGTCTCCATTTTCTCCTGAATACTCAAGGACATTCTTCTAATAATTATCCCCTCTATCCTCTATCTTCAATTTTTCCTTTTTCTCTCAACTCTGGATCATTCCCATTGGCATTCAAGCACACTGGCTGTGATCATGAGAATCCTAAAAATAGTTCCCCTGATGCCACCCTTCTTCCAGTTACTTTGCTTATCCACCCCATTTCATTGTTCCCTTTTACAGAAAACTGAAAGGTCCTCTTCTTTTGCTGCTCAACTTATGATCCACCAATGACACTATTATCATATGGGAGCCTGGTAGAAATACCAACTTGTGGCTCTCCCTCTGGACTGATTAAATCAGAAATTTCAGCAGGATCTTTAGGATTCATAATGCCTGGGCTTGTGTAGATTTTTAGTTCTTCTCTTTTCTCTTGAATCCACTTCAATAAATCATTCCTTTCTCCTCTCTATTGAAACAGCTATTTTGAGGTCACAAATTACCTCCAAAAGGCTAGATCCAGAGTCAATTTTCACTGTTCACCCTACTGGATCCATGCAGCACTTGACATGGTTGAAATCTCCATGTATGTGCTTCCTCATTAGCAAAGCCATTAATGGCCTTGTGTAGAGTGCTCAATCCTTTGGCCTTTTTTCTTCCTCTACTTTTCTCTACCTGATCCCATCTAGTTCCAGGGTCTTTAATATTCTGTACTGATACCGTGCCTCCTATTCATATTTCAAAGCTTAGGTCAAATGCACATTCCTCACGGGAACATTTACAGATTCTCCAGTAGAAATTAATCATCCTTGCTTCAACATGATAATTCTCATCACTTTGTTCTCCTAGTTTCTCACTTTTTCTATTTTACTTTATAGTTTTTTGTAAGCTTCTTGATAACATGATCTATTTCATATTTATCTCTACATACCTACATTTCATTCTTGTATTTAAAAAAACATTTTTTTTTCTTATGCAACATGTGGTGAATAAGTGTTTATCAAAGGAGTTTTTCCTCCCTCCCAGGAATGTATGATGTGCTTAGATGTTTTATGTATAGCTTGTTCGTGAATTATGGAAACCTATACCTTTATCTTTAAGCCTGTCCTCACCCAAGTGGTCTCACATCAATCTTTCCTTGGAAAAGGCTAAAAATGTAGACAAGAGAAGACATAGCTGAGCACCAACTAGATTTTCAAATTGGCTTTTTCAGACACACTCAGGAAAACCCACATGATATTGAGCATGCTACTATTCCTTGGAGGGACACGCCTACAAAATAAATCATGGAAATCAGATCATTGAAATGTTCTTTTATTTGATCTTTCCATGGTTGGCTCTTCCTCATCATTTACATCTGAGCTGTAGTGGAACCACCAAGGAAAGGCTTTTCCTAATCATCTGTTCTGCAATAGTACTTTTCAGTCATACTCTATCCTATTATGTTGTTTCATTTTAGTCATTTACCTATGACTCTGAAATCATTTATATTTGTACATTTTATTGTCCATCTCCCACTACTATGGAAGGTGAGCTTCATAACTACAGAAACTTTGCTTGTCTGTGTTCTGTGTTTAGCAGTAAGCTATACATGGAACGGTGTCTGGAGCATAGTAGGTACTCAGTAAATATTTGTTGAGTGGATGAATAAATACATCCTGAGACACTGGAAAGCCTCTTTGATCCTGCATAGAATTGATTTATAAATCTGGTATTAATATACCTTGGTGATGAGGCAATCAGGAGAAATAAGAAGAATGTTATTTACTTCAATGGCTGCTGATAGCCTTTAAAAGACTTCACCAGGAGTCTTTCAAGTTTTGGCAAAGACTTGGCAAAGTGTTTGGCAAAGAAGTGGCAAAGGCTTTAGGAAATTCCTACTAAGCTGAGATGAAAATATTTTACTAAGGACTTTGAAATAGGTACAAAAGAAGTATTCTCTGGTTGACTGATCTGGCTATTTAATTGGCAGAAAGGAAACTTAAGTAGAAAATATTATTTATCTTTCAGAGCCCTTTTCAAATTTCCAAACCTAATGAAGGGTTATGATAGAACATTTTAAACCAATGTGTGATCTTGGATCAGTAGCATTAATGTCAACCAGAAACTTGTCAGAAATGAACATTTTTTAGGTCTCATTCCAAGCCTACTGAAAGAGAATTTAAATTTTAACAAAATACCCAAGTTATTCATATGTACATTTATGTGTGAAGACCAGTAAAATAGGAACCATATCTAAGAATGATTAAACTGGAGCCAATGAAGAAATAACTAACTGCTATTTCAAAAAAAAGTTAAAGGGGGTGAGTATACATAGACCAGAGATTGAAGCTGGAGTTGAGGGTGTCTGAACAGTGAACGAAAGGCAACAAGTTATCCAAATAAGGTGTAAATGGTATTTATTTTCACCTCATGGTCAAAATAAGCAACTGGGATAAACACACATTGAGTCTAGTGAATAATCTAAAGTAGCACAGGTGTTTGGCATTACACACAGAATGGAGGGCAAATCTATTTGCTGACTTGCTTATAATGAAACACTTTTTTTTTCTATTGAAAATTTTAACTCAGTGCTTAATGATGCTTCCTCCAGGTTTTTTAATACCTTTGAGAGAGAGGTTGAGTCAGAAAGTGATAGATTTGGTTCTACGCAATAGGTCAACATTAGGAGACAGGAGGAAGGAAACAGCTTGGAGAAGTGGAGGAAAACATTTGCCTGGGCTGAGGCTGCAGATGGAAGGGCTGTTGACGTAGTCGGATTCCTATATTGTATTTATGCATAAGAAGAGATTTGCTTTTCCCCTGGTGAGACAGAACATATATCACTTTACAGCTGTTATTTGGGAAAAAAAAGAGAAGAACTGAAATTGTGTTCAAACAGACCCTGAAAGTGGACAGGGGACTCATGTCCTAATATCAAATTTCGAGAAGAAATAGATCTATGCTTATTTGCTTAGATCCGGGGAATTATGGTGATTTACTAATGCACTAGATTGCTATGACATCTTTATGAAGTCACTTTAAACTTTCCTGTATTTTTAATTAGAAGTCGTTTAGCCAATGTGTCTGCTCCTTGGCAGCAAAGGATTTCAATGGCTGCAAAATAAAAGGTGAATGATGAGTGTTGCCCTTCCCTCTAAACATCCCAGATTGACCAAGGAGAGATAATCACTGTCTGCATGTTGATGATTTCTCTGAAGTGGAGTTTGGAGATGCAAAGTTTCACATTCCATTTCCCACTATTCCATCTGTTTTCATCTGCCTGGCAAATGACCCAGTGTAGGGCTTTGTATTTGTAAAGCATTTCCTTACTGTCCAGCCTCCCCCAGTGACTATAGTCAATGAATCCTGACGGCTTTGAATCAAAAAATGGAAAAATCACAAGTCCAGAGAGCAACCTTCAAGAGTTCATTCCTCTGGAGACTTCTCAGTGCAATGCACCGCTGTCTCAATCTGTGGGGATTTTGCATGAAAATGGGGAGAAGCTGGAGAGTGGACTCTTTATGAATGTAATTGTGGTCTATTATTTTCTCTACAATCTCAACAAACTTTTACCTCTGACATGTGGTATATAGTAATAGGAAGATGTAGTTTAGATTGTTATTTTGTATTGCATGCCCTTTTTGTTAATTTGCGCAATCCGGTGATAAATATAATTGAAAAGCAAATTATAGTTGAGCTGAGTTGGTTTCTACTTATTAGATGCAACCTAGAGCGATGAATGTAACTTGGGTCAGCGTAGGCCTTAGGTATCTTACTTTCGAAAGATTGCTTATTCATAAGTGAGTAAACACATATATGTTCTCTTTTTCCCCCTTTTGTAAATGGGAGCGTATGCAGTGTGAGCCCCGTTAGCATATCCTTCATGTTTGCATACCTTCTGTCTTATTTCAAGGACTAACTGTGTAGACTCTCAATTGTGAAGTGGTGTCAGTCAGAGACCGTGTGACTTTGAGTGTCACTGTGACTTTGAGTGGCTCCACAGCTGTTTAGTGTGATTCCCTCCCCACCCCCAGGTTAAAATGATGATAAATCAGAAAAAAAACGCCCCTTGCTGCTTCTCTTCTGATGTCCTTCAATTATGTGTTAAAATTATTACAAATTTATGTTCTAAAAGGTATTTTACATGCGTATGGGACAGTGAAAGAAAATGAGAACAAGAATAGAAGTTTCTTTCCTGCTTTTGCTCCCTCTAGCCATCCAGTTTTCATCCCAAAGACAACTGATGTCAGTTTGTCTTCGGTGGCTTCTGAAGTCTTTCATGGGTCAGTTATTTCTTGTTTTGATTTCCAAGAAGACAATTTATCCTGAAGGGCAACGGCTGCATTTAATGGCCACTTCTTCCCCAGTTGACATTTAATCCAGAGACAGTCTTTGTGGTTCCCAGGAATAAACCTGGGAGAGAATTTCCGCATTTTGGCTTGTTGGGACGAAAGGAAACTCAGAGACACTTGAGGGCATTAGTTGATTCCCTATGGAAGCCCTACTGCCTATATCCATTCAGCAAATACTCGCCTCTAACTGTCCCTGGTTCCTCACTGAGATAGCCATTCTGAAACAGAAGAAGGAAAAACGGAGTTCATGAACTGGGTAACTGTTAGGTTTGTGCTGGGGAGAAAGGAGGAGTTGGGTGGACCAGTTCAAAGCCTTTACTGAAGGATGTTCGATCAGGTGGGCTGAGTCTGAGCAGACAGCAGCAGCAAGAGAAGGGGTAAGAGTTTTGAAAGACATGGAGCAGCCCCAGGGGCTGAGTTACCCTGCAGGTCAGCCCCAGAGTCCAGGATGCAGGTGAAACACCAGTGCCCTCTGGTCAAGGATGGTTACTGTGGGAACAGAAAGCCAGGAGCTAGGTGGCCCTGCTCCTGGGAAATGCTCAGGGGAGAGGAACCAGGCTCAGCAGGATGCTGGCAACTCTGCCTCAGTTGCCTGTGACGACAGGAGACTCCATGATCAGGTGCATGGCCTGCGACACAGACCCTCTTTGTTTTAGCACATGTGGTGGCTCAGGTCCTGCGAGACTGCAGGCCACAGTTCCCAAGGACACAGTGACCCCTGACCACAGCCTGTTTTACAAGTTCTGACACAGGTGGCAGGTTCCGGGGTGGGCAGCATGGGGTCTTTGGCCCTAACAGTGACTCCATTTTCTCTCTCTTCATATGGCCCCTTCAGGCTACTAGTAAAAGAAAGAAAAAAGTAGGTTCAAGAAACATTTCTCACTCTTTACAACCACACCCACATTTGCTTTTAGCTGTATCTTCTAAGTTTCTGATTCTAAATTAGATTAGGTTCACAGAGAGAAATTGAGAGTTTTAATTGATGCTAAAAGAAGGTATAACTCCTGTTACAGAGATCCAGTTTGTTCTTTGTATTTAAGAAAACTAGAGTTAAAGAAGTTATTAAGCCCTGGGTGGTGTGGCCAGTGGACTGAGCACCTGTTTGCAAACCAGAGGGTTGCTGGTTCAATTCCCAGTCAGAGCCCATGCCTGGGTTGTGGGCCAGGTCCTCAGTTGGGGGTGCATGAGAGGCAACCACACATTGATGTTTCTTTCCCTTTCTCTCCCTCTCCATTCTCCCCTCTCAAAAAATGAATAAATATATTTTTTAAAAAGGAAACGTTATTAAAAGATGATAAAAAATAATGTCAAAACAGTTAGTTTTTTTCCCCTTTTACCTAAAAGGCCATGATTTCCTTTCAGCACCATTACTGCTGTGAACTTCCCACCCTCAATTCTGAGATTTTTGTTATTTTATTTAAAATATTTCAGCATATTTTTAGTATATTGATTTATATACTATTGGATCATATGACTAAACATATTTATGTATAATTATAGAGGAATGTGATGCATATATAAATGTAAATGAGCATAAATCTATACCTGAGGCTTATTAGCCTTTGAACTGCCTCTATCAGTGGTCTATGCTTGCAAGATGGACATGGTAAGTTTGCAAACTAGAAATCAAAATCAAAACCAGGGTGATTGTTGATTAGCATAAGGAATATAAGGAGAACTATTTCATTGGTGAACTAAGCAAGGGTCATGATGTGTGGCAGGCAAGAATGGTTTTGCAGGCTCTGTTGCCATAGAAAAATAAATAAAATAAAAAAAAATAATGGAAGTATAAGTATTTTATAACACCACAATCCCAATCTTGTCCAAGCAGTTCCTTGGCCTATGTCACTCTTCGATGCTGTGAACTCAACTGTGCAGGTAATGACTGTGAAGCTGATATAGCAAGAAGGCTTGCTGAACCTGTACGCAGAATACTGCATCTGCTTTGGAGGGAACCTTTTGTATAATGTGCATATCAGTGCACCCAAGAACTGAGGGTGGCCAGAAGTTATATGGCTGTCTTTCAGCTGACTTGTTATTAGATAGTTATAGGGTAGATGGAATGAAGCCTGGGACTTACCTTCCTTTAATATACCAGTTGGAAACTTAGTCATAAGGGGTTCAATGGAATCCAGCTGGTTTCATCATCAGATGCTGACGATTGCCCAAGGCACTAGTACTTCTTACACAAGTATTGAATATAGTATTTTAAGTTTAAATACCGAGCTGAAGTTGGAAAGGATCTGCTGGTCTATGTTGGTGAATGATCCATGTGCATTTGAAAAGAATGTGTACATATTTTTGTTGTTGAAGGGAGTCTAGTTAGGACAAGTTGGTTGATGCTGCTATTCAAGTCTTCTTATTCTCCCTGATTATCTGTCTTCTTTATCAATTATAAGACAAGTGTTGAAGTCTCCAATAGCAACTGTGCATTTGTCTATTTCTATCATTTCTATCAGCTTTGGCTTTGTGTATTTTAATGCTCAAAATTAGCACACATTTAGAGTTGTTACCTTGTGTTGAGGAATTGACCTTTTTAGAATTATTCTATGTCTCTTTTTACCCTCGGTAATATTACTCTTTGTGAAGTCTACTTTGATATTAATATAGTTACTCTACTTTGTTATGGTTAATGTTTACATGAAATATCTGGTTTTTCCTCCCATAAAAGCCATATAAACATTTAGATAATCTGTGATAAGTGAACATCTCTAATGGTAGAAAATGGTAGAAATGTCTGGGAGGAATTTTAGTCCCACATGCTTTACTGTGACAGAGTTGCATATTACCTAATAAGTAATAGATGACTTAACAGAATTGTTGTCAGAACTGTTTCAGAATCCAATTCTGAGATGTATTTTGTAAGTCTGAATGTGAACCCCTTCTCCTCTAAATGTAGTATCTATAAATATTAGAGCTCTATGAAAAACAATGACTTTAAAATGCATTTCTTAAAAATAAATGACCTATTTGGGATATTTTAAAAATGAATCTTATTATAAAAGATAGTGCTATGATAAAGGAAGTATTTTTTTATACAAACCTACAAAACCTAGTATTGATCCCTTTTGCTGAAACTATTGAATGGTCTTTGATTTTTTTATATGTTTAATAATGTGTCTGTCCAGTCTAACAAAATATTGTGCTTCAATTTGTTCAGGGATAATGGCACAATAAAATGTAGGCTTTGCGCATGAAAACCTTGTCAATACAATTTACTATAGGTTTTTTTTTTTTTTAACAGTGCTGCAAAAAATCATGACACGTTATAAAGCTTTTCCCACCAAGCATCCAGTATATAACTCTTCTACTTTCTATGCTAAGCAAGTTATTAAAGAAAAAAATGCTAACACTAATTATGAGGAATATATTTTATTTGTAGAGTAATTGTTATCCCCTTGTTAATTAAAACATCTTTGCTTTCACTTTTGATGAAAGCAACATTTCATTTTGTTTTACATGCCAAAGTAAAACAAATATAGTTATTTCCTCTTTCTCCCAAGTCCTTAAAGAGATTACTGTCATTCTCCATTTGGTAAATCTAGACTTATATGTAAACAGCTGTTGATTTATTTCTTCTTCTCTAAGGAATTTTGATCTCGGTACTAAGAATTTCTCAATCTAGCAGCAGAAGGTAACAAAAGGGGCTTAAAAACCACAAAATGCAAAAATATGTTGTAACAAGCATGTTTAAGATGAGATTCTTGAAGTAGCTATTGCTAGGCGTTGCAGAGAAGATGGCACACATCTTTGATCTCTTCAAGCAGAGACTCTATCTCTAAGAAACAAAAACAACCAGAAATCGATTGCTTCGTGGGTTTGTCAGGAGCTGTTGAGAAAGGAAAGCTCCAGTGGGGAAGTTCAGCTTCAGGGTCACAGAATGGAAAAATAAGCTGCTGGGGAACTAGATGCTGTAGAGGACCAGCGCCTTGATGCTAGTGAGGCGTTGCAGGTCAAGTCTCTTGGAAGGTGGCCCAGGATCAGCAGGCCCAAAGAGCAGGGAGGAATAGAGGGCCGCCCCAAACTGGGTCATCTCCCTCATTCTGAGACAGAAAGAACAATACAGACTGATGTGGATACACTGCCTCATGAGAACATTGCCCTCTGTATTAAGTATGAATTGAGAAGTGGGAGATGCAGCTAAATAGCCACCCAAGAGATTTGACTATAAAAATCAGTATAACCCATGAGATACTGGGCAGGAAGGGTTTAGGCATGAATGTCCTCAGTCGCTATGGCTGGAAGAATGTGTGTTTGGCACATCATGCATGGTGTGAGACATGATGCACCGCATGAAAACAGATTTGTTTTCAGTCCTAATTAACAGCAGAAAGTGACATTGAGTTGTAAAATCCCTCATGTACTATTTCAAGTTTCCAAAGATGCTCATTGCTACAGAAAGAATGCAGAGAACCAGCATTCAATTTGAGGAGACAAAAAGGTGCTATCATCTAGGACCAATGGTAGACATGTTAAAAATTAAATTGCAGGGAAGATACCTGTGGAAGCCGAAGGATCAAACCTCTCATTGCATAGATTCTATTTTGAGCGAGCATTACAGGGCTAAAATGGTAGCCTCTGAACTACCTTCATGTATTGCTCCTAATTTTCCTATAGAACATACACCCTTCCCTAGAAGATTTTACCCACTGATGACAAAGTAGCTTAGTCAGTAACACTACTGCATCCTACTGATCTCAATAAGTGATTTTAAGGGAGAACTAACAGGTATTTTTCTGCAAGATAAAGATTTGACACCACTTTCTCCAAATTGTTTAATTTTCTTTTTACCACTGTCTACTTCTCCCGTGATTATATCTTCTCATAATATCCTGTGCACATTTCTTTTATACCACTGATTACACAGTCATGCAATTATGTATTTATATGTTGCTTTTCAGCTTTTCACCAGGCTTGTAAGAACTTTACAAACAAAATAGGTGTTGCCTTATTTGTCTGTTATGTGTTGTTATGTGTTGTCCCTGATATAAGCCTGCCATGAGATACTCATTCAGTAAATATTTTTTAAATAAACCTGTTTCCTTTTAATGCTCTTCTAGAAAATCATCATCCCTAGTTAGTTTGAATTCTTTATATTCTAAGTCACTAAAATACCACTTTGGTAATGAAGGCCCTAGCCTTCATTTGAAAAGACAAATCCTATTTGAATTCAATCTCTCTAAGTATGATCACTTTTACAGCATTTTTTCCCTCCATTTGCCTAATTTTATAGGTGAATATTTTGGTTCGGATATTCCTGCTCATGAGTATTATTATAACAAAGGATAAATGGAGTCATACTTTGATGGTGGATTATAAAATAATATAAAAGCACCAGTTTCATTTAAGTTCCAGGAAAAAAATATATTTCTTCTTTCAGGCTTGTTATTGCATAGATTAAGCTAGTGATTCATAGTAAATTAGGGAACAAAGTATAATTTGTGAACTGAAGCAGCAGTAGAGCATTTCCCACACTGGATAATATTAAAGGGCCCACCTTGAGGAAGCAGAGGTAATGGTAAGAGAATATGTTGTATTTAGCATTTTTCTGCTTTCAGTGATACCTCACCAATTTAAACTATGTAATAAGGGGTTTCAAAGTATGAAATATTTTAAAAGGAGATATAATAAACATCTTACTCTATTATGAGGGTTGACTGCTCTATATGCTTGCAGTAAAATTTAAAGAAATTTGGGATAAAATGTATTTTAGTCCTAGAATTTCATACAAAGATAGATATGTATAATTTGGACAATTTTCCCCCAATTTTGCAAGTTGCTGAATTGGATTTGCAGTATACTTTTTGTTATGGCCTTGTGGTTTGGCAGGTGGGATTTTAATTCCAGCTTATGACTAAAATTTGTCTGAACTCTTCCATTTTTTTTAGATTTGCACTAAATTATGTTAACTTAGTGACAGTCCCTTTAATGTATTAATTTGGCTGGCCAATGTTTCCCAATTATTTAATCAAACACTTAACTGGGTATTGCAATGAAGGTATTTTCCAGATGTGATTAAAATCCATAGTCAGTTATCTTTTAAGAAATTCTCCTAAAATCTTCATTGCATGATTATCCTGCACTAGCTTGGGCAACCCTGATTCAATCAATTGAAAGTCTTTAAAAACAGAATGGAAGTTTTCCTCAGAAAGTAGGAATTTCACCAGTGGATTGCAATCTCAGCTCTGGCCGTGAGTTCCAGCCACATTTTTCTGATGTTTGGCCCTGTGGATTTCAGTCCCTAGAATCACCCATGGCAATTGCTTGAGATAAGTATCGCCTACTGGTTCTGTTTCTCTGGTTGCACCCTGACTGATACAACCCTTATAAAATGAATTTCGGAGTAACACTTTATTTTCCTATTCTCAGAAATAATTTAAAATGGGAATGTTCCCTTATGTAAAAGTTGATAAAACTTGCCTTTAAAACTTTTTGGGCCTTGCACATTTTATGCCTGATGAGATTACTATCCAGAGTATGTGAAGAATTCCTTGTACCTCAACAATAAAAAGCCAAACAGTTCAATTAAAAAAACAAAAATGGGTAAGGGATTTGAATAGATGTTTCTCCAAAGAAGATAAATAAATAGTTGATAAGTACATATACAAAGCTCAACATAACTAATCACCAGGGAAATGTAAATAAAAGCTTTAAGGAAAAGAATCATCTCCCCCCCCCACCCCCACCCCACCCCCAAAAAAAGATGTGTAGCAAGGATGTAGAGAAATTGGAGCCCCTGCACACTGTTGGTGAGAATGTAAATAGTGCAGCTGCCCTGGAAAGCAGTATGGTGCTTCCTCAAAAGATTAAACAAATTAAAGAGTTTAAAAAATAAATGTTTTGAGAGTAAGAAAGTATGCCTAGGGATTTTTTTGTTGTTGTTTTATTTTTTGTATTTTTTTTCCCTCCAGAGATAAGAAACTCATGTTGCCAAAATTTACCTCTTAATAAGGGGCTTCTCCCAATTGAGTTTAAACCCATTGGCCATGGATAATGGATGTCTCACTCCACTGGCATCTGGGTAAAATTGAAACAAAATGTTCTCTTCTTACTGTCATTCTTCAGCTCCTATGCCAAGACATCTTCCTTTTGCACCTGCATTGCTCCTGAGCCCTCTGGCATCTGACTAGTGCAGTCATTTGAAAGCAACACCAACTTTTCCCTACTGGGCTCTTGTTTTCACAGAAGGCTGTTCTAGAAAATCTTCATTGGTTCTCCAAATCAGGATAAAAATGACATCCACTTCGGGAAAATGTGGCTCCTTTCTTTTCCATACAATTGATGTAATGCTATAAACAACACAGCATTTTGAATGGTGCAGACAAGCCAAAAATACCGAGAAGAACAGAGAAAAATGAAATATTCTAGAAGATGAAACTAACACCAGAGTTGCCTTATAAAAGTCATGCATCTGAGAGCCCAGGGGACTCTATTCAAGAGTCAGATAGACCCTTTGAAATCTCATACCATGGACATTTTAGCAATTGCTTCAGTTAAGTCCACTCCTAAATAGCACTATCAATGAAATGAAGAGTGGGACATAATACTTAATAATCCAGAATGATTAAAATGAATTTTAATTACTATCAATATTTTTGCTTAAGAAGGCAGAAGAATTTATATTACACTTGAGAAAAAATACCTGTCAAAAAGAGGTAAAAGTTTTAGCTTCTGACACTTAAAATTTTTAACTCTTAAGTATCTATGACACAATCATTTCTCCAGCCTGACTCCTCTTCTAAGTGCATCAGATGTGGAAGTTTTATTAGGATATACTGACAACACTTGTTTTTATAGAGATAAATACATTAAGAGTAAAATCTAAGGTAGCAAAAGTTCCTATTCATTTATCTTAGGGCTTTCTAGCTGTCAAATATGTAATTTTGCTGTCAAGTCAATTCAAGTCTACTTTACACTGAGCTGAACAGCAGAAGGGTTCTTAGGGGCTCCCAGGAAGAGCTTAAAGTTCCTCCTCTCTATTTTGAGGAGGAATAAGATGTCCGTGGCAGAACTCTTGGTTCAGAACTCAAGGACGTCTTATTCCTCCTCAAAATAGATCCTGGGCATAATCTTTAAAAGTCCTCCTGGTGATTCTGAAGTGTAGCTGGGACTGGAAACACTGAACTAACACATTGTTTCTCACATGTGGGTCAGGCTGGTACAGGCTGCCTGGCCTGGTGTCGTAGATTATGAGCCGTGAAATGTCCAGGATGGAAGGTTGTGACTATTGTTTCTAGGAAATTAGCTCCTCAAAGTTCTTTGAAGGCACAGCAGGGCCATTTAGCCCAGTACCACACCACCATCTGAGAATCTAGTTGATTGCATTTATACATCATGTTTGCCCTTTAGTGCTGATATATTTTCTAAAATTTTTACTTGCTTTTCAATAACCCTCACTGCCCCCCCCCACCTTTGAAGGTGTGGAAAATGGTCCTTTTAAAATACATACTTTTGGTGCCAGCCTGTGAATCCAAAGGTCACTGGTTCGATTCCCAGTCACGGCACATAACCAGGTTGCAAGCCAGGTCTCCAGACAGGTCCGTAACTGGAGGCAGATGAAAGGCAACATTGATGGTTCCCTCCCTTTCTTCCTTCTTCCCTGCCCTTCTCTCTAAAAATAATGAATGAAATCTTTAAAAAAATAAATTCAATAACTAATAAAATATATACTTTCCCCTCTATGGTTTTCTTCATGGAAACTAAACACTACATATGCATCTTGCTATGTTTTTCTTCTCCTTCACTCTTATTCCATCCAGAGTCTGGTCAGCAGCCTTAGTGCCCAGGTGACACAATTACAAACTATTTCAGGTAAACCAATTGCATGCTTTTCTTGAAGTCTTTTAACCATATTTTGAAAAGAAATGTGATGTGTAATAATAAATCATCCAGGCACAACAGGAGCACGCTTGGCAACCTGTGTAAAATATGTGCCTCCTGAGTTTACCGATGAAAATGAATGGGACAGCTTCTGTGTTCCCACAGACTCTCCAAAACTGTTGCTGCTTCTGAATAGACAGAAGCTATCATTGAATCGAATGTTGAGGTTGATGGTAGGATGAAAGGTTATGAGCTGTGAAGACAGCTGATGTTAGATCCATAAAGCCTATCAAAGGCAGGCTATTGAAATGGAATTTTCTGAGATTTTTTTGTGTGTTGCTTTTGTTTATTGCGTATCTGAGGCTCATTATACTAATTAGATCAGAAAGCATGAATGGAAAGTAAAGAAAAAGCCATTCAGGAAAAACATCAGAAAGCATCAAAATTTCTTTATTAGCTGGTTACTAAGGGGAAAGAATTGGATAGTGTCCTCAAACCCTGTAGGTATGTTGTATGGAAATGGAACTCTTCTGAGCAAAAGTCATCTTCAAGTGCTAATGCTATTACATCACCTTGGTCATTGAATTTGAGGACTAAAGATGAAACAGTATGCTCATAAAAACAACAACAACAAACAACTGTAGTATACAAAGGATAAAAAAATCCACAAAATAAAAAAAATCATCGCCAAGTTAAATATTTGTCAAATTTTTCTGTAACATGTTAGTAATTCTACAAAAGTAAGAAACCTCCTTGATGAAGCACCTCTAAAGCAATAATAAAATCTTTTAGTAGGATAACTTCCAGAGCATGTGTATTTCTAGAATTATTCTATCACGGGCAAAGAAGGATTGTTATACCAGTGTTACACAATGACATTTTAGGCTAGTGACAGACCACAATAAAAGTAAGTGACAGAGATACGTGATGAAGAGAGATGTTACAGGTCAGTGTCATTGCCTTCTTTGGTGGGAGGAGTGGTGGTGTCATTTATTTATTCAGTGAATATTTGCTTAGGATCTTCTATGTCCCAGGATTATGTTAGACACCAGTTGGGGAGCATAGTGTTAAAAGGGGACAAACTCAAGGAGTCATGAGAACCCAGACAACCCTTACTCAGCCCTAGAACTAAGGAAGTTTTTTGGGAAAAAGTAAAGCACAAACTTTGAATATGACTAAAGGGATAAGTAGATATTAGTAGAGTGAAATGTTTTATGCAACAAAAATGGCATATTTAAAAGCCTAAAGGCAAGGAAAATGAGTAACAAATTTAGGTATAGTTTGAGTGTCTTGTGAGAGAGAATTGTGTCAAAAGAGGCATCTAGCTAATGAGCAGAAATGTGCATAGGAAGGACTTTGTTGGTCCCTGGGAGGAACATGGCTTCATCCTGAAGCAGAAAGGGGCCAAGAAAAGTTTTTAGCTTTCACGAGTGGGTGCCATAGTCAAAGTTTACTTTTTACATAAACAAAGTTTACTGCAACGGAGAAAAGATATGGGAAATACAAGAATCTGCTCTTTAACCTACTGTGAATTCTAGAATGACTATAAACTACAGAAACAAATTTAAACATAAATCCTGTCAAAGTGTGATATGCTACCAATAATATGAATTTGTTCTTTTCTATGTTTTGAAGAAACTAGTTTGTGTGTGAGACAGCCATTAACACCCCACCTTGAAAATTGCAAGTTAACGGTCTGGGACAAAGAAAATCCTGTATTCTTGGAATTTTACTCATGTGATATTGTCATAAATTTAGTGTGATTTTCACAAAAAACCACAAGTCAACAGTAATAAATACTTTTCAAGTGGCTGTTCTGTTTCAGGCAGTGTCCCAAGTACTTAGGATACATCAATAAATACTCCTGCCCTCATAGAAATTATAGTCTACCAGGGGGTGTTTACTTTCAATAAACAAAAATGATAACTTTCAATAAACATAAATAAGTAAGTTATATGATAAAATTTGAAGTGAGAAGGGCTATGAAAGAACAAAAAGATAGAACACAGTCAGAGGAACCATGAGGGTGACTTGCAACTTGAAATAGAATGGTCAGGTTGAATTCTATTTAGAGGGTGACATTTGAGCAAAATCCAGAAAGAAGTGAAGGAATTTGCTGGGGTCAGGGACCCTTAGGCAGCACAAAAGTCTCAAAGGCAGGATGTGACCATTGAGGGATGGAGCAGTGGAAGATGATGACAGCTAGGCAATTGGGGAGGGAGTATGTGGGGCTTTGTTGGGCTTTTATTCTGGCTAAAGTAGATGATCTTATACAGGTCGTAACAGCTTTCTCTTGGCTGCGGTGCTGAGAGCAGGTTGTAGGGGAATAAGGAAAGAAGCAGTAATGGAGGCAGAGGTGATGGGGGTGGAAGGGAATGAGTTCAGGTGAGAAACACGTTGTGAAGTCCGGTTAAACAGGACACCCTCTCTGGATTGGCGTGGGAAGGGAACAGAGGAGTCAGGGACAACTTCGAGGTATTTTAGTCTGAGCAGCTGCAGGGCATGGACTTAGCAACGGAAAAGAGGAGGTGCAGATGAAACAGGTTTTGGGGAGGACAGCAGAACTAATTTTTGGATACTTTACGTGTGAGAGTTCTTTTAGACATCCTAACTGAAATGCTACCAAATGTAATTATATCTGAAGATATGCATTTGTAGTTGTTGATATTGAAAGCCATGAATCTAAATTCATTATGCATTTGCACATTATTAATTGGAGTTAATATGCTTTCATTTTAATTGGCCAAATGATCCTAAATGTTAAAATTACATAAAGTGCACAATATACAAAGGTTCTTTATAATGCAAAATATTAATACTTTGGCTTTGATTCTCTTAACTCTTTTAATCTAGTTCTTAATCTTCCTTATGTGGAACAATATCTTCTGGGGAAAACTTAACATTCAGTAAAAGGAGGTTGTCTAGAATGTATGTGAAATAAATATGAACCTAAAGGGATCCCAAGGCATGTAAATATCTTTTCCTTTTACTTATTTATTTATTTATTAAATATTTTATTATTTCCAGAGAGAGAAAGGGAGAGAGGCAGAGAGAGAGAGAGAAACATCAATGTATGGTTGCCTTTCACGTGCCTCCAGCCACGGACCTGGCTGGAGACCTGGCTTGCAACCTGGTTATATGCACTGGCTGGGAATTGAACCAGTGACCTTCAGGTTCATAGGCCAGTGCTTTATCCACTGTGCTACCAGCCAGGGCTTCATTTAAATTTAAAGACTTGTGTTAACTGTTGCTTAATGTTGTATGAGACAACATATTTTGTGGCTGCATAATAACGGCACATCTATTGAATTAGTAATGCTGGAGCCCTGGCTGGTGGCACAGTGGATAAGGTGCCGGCCTGTGAACCCAAAGATGGCTGGTTCGACCCCCAGCCAGTGCACATAACCAGGTTGCAAACTAGGTCTCTACCCAGGTCCAAAGCTGGAGGCAGGTGAAAGGCAACCGTACTCTGAGGTTTCTCTCCCTCTCGGCCTCTCTCCCTTCCCCTCTCTCTGGAAATAATGGGTGGAATCTTTGAAAAAAAGAAAGAAAGAAAGAAAGAAAGAAAGAAGGAAAGAAAGAAAGAAAGAAAGAAAGAGAAAGAAAGAAAGAAAGAAAGAGAAAGAAAGAGTTTTCTTCAAGATATAACTGATTCAGGTACCTGTAAAATGTTTCAAGAAAGTAGTTGGATTTCAAGAAGTATGGATCTTCAAAGAGTGTTTTAAGGTTAGATTAAAACTTTGATTAACCGTCCCAGCCTCTACAAGATATTTCCAATGATGAAATTGAAAGAGGTAATCTGAGAAGAGACCAGGGACAAAGGAAGGTACACCTTCCATATTCCTTGCAAAGTAAAAACATTTCAAGATTCATAAAAAGAAACCATGTTTATGTATCTGTAAATGGTACCTTAAAAGCGATTGGCCTGGTCATCATGACAGGTTTATATTTCTAAATACATTGCAACTGAATTAATTATGCAATGATTTATAGTGAAGGACTTGATTCCTTTTTGGCCCAATCGTGTTTCTCATCGTGACATAGGGTGGACTAAAACTTGCTGACTTGGTATGAAAAGTCACTTTGATTTGCTCAGATTTTAAAAAGAATTTGAGATGCTCGTGTAGGCTAACACGAATATCAGCTGCTTCACTCTCAAACACAAACTAAAAAGCCACTTATTTGATAGTATATATCTAAATTTTTAACACTAACTATCATAAGTCAGAGGTGAAGAAAACCTCAGATGATTTTGTTTCATGTACCGCTTGGTGACTTGGTGTTGTTAGTGTTTCTTTTGGGGCTAGAGAGTAGAATAGCGAATAAATGAACTCATATTTTCCTGATGTTGTTATATAGCTTTATCATCATCATCATCATCATCATCATCATCAATTACAAAATACCTGCTATAAGAAATAAAAAGAAAGAACACTTTTTATTAATCCCACCCTTCACCCGTGATCACTTGGACTAGTGTAGCACCTTTTGTTGTAACAGAAACTTGCCATTGATTTCTTGTTTACATCGCCTGAGGGTGCTAGGCCACTGAGTGTCTGCTGGGCTCTGCATGTTTTCTCACTGCAGGATTCAGACAGGAAAAGAAGCCTGTATTGGGACAGGGATTAGAGGCAGTGACAGAAAGAGGGAGCGCTGAGCATACAATCACATTCAGTGCAAAGAGGAACAATTATCCAATTTATAACACTGTCATTAACCAGTAATGCAGTCCCTCAGACTTTTTTTTTCCACAACATGTCAAAATATTGAACAAGTCTTTAACATATGGAAGGAATATATTTTCCTCTATGCTTTGGTCATTGAACAATATATCTTGGGAATATTTATCCACTAAAATATGTAGCTCTTCTGTTTTTCAGAAACAGTGGAGTTGTTCCAAAAGTATTTTGATTTTATTGCACTTTAACTTTAGCCTTGATATAGTTGATATTCTGTATTTTTTGAGGATCAGAATGAGGGGGGAATAGATTCTGCTTCAGAGGATCAAAACTGCTGACTCATTCTGTCAGACAGACAGACAGATACCCCACCCCCCACCGCCACTACATCTTCCTCAGACACACACACACACACACACATACACCCCTCACTACTACATCTTCCAGATTATAGCTCAGATTGTCTAAACCTTTGTTCTCACCTATCATAAAGTAAGATTAAAGTATCAGCCAGATAACTCTTCTGAAGTATGTTTTCTGGCTGTCACTGATAGTGACTTAGCATGGAGGCAAGTTTCATGCTTAAGTTTCTCTGAAATGACTCTGACAATAGCTATCAGAGTTACTCCAGAAATAATTATGATATAATTTATCAACCAGACAGGGTGATTTTTGAGTAAAAGATTAGGGAGGGGTGATATTTATTATTAATGCTTAAACTAGACTGTCCTGAGCAAACCAAATTATTCAGTTACTCCAGTTTTAGAGGATATTTTCAGATGGCAGTGTATTTTTTTTTGCCCCAAATTTCTTTACAAATTTCTCCATAGTATTTTGCTAACTGTGGGGAAAAAAAAAACCCTTTGTTTTTCTTTTTTAATTTTGTTAAATAGCTCTCAAAATACTTATATGAGTTGAATGATGATGACCTATCAATCAACTCTTTTATCTTCTACCTTCTGCATAATTGATCTCTGATCTGGTCCATGCCATAACTTTTGGTTCCATTTAGTATCTGTAGCTCATTACACACTGGAATAGCTATTTAATCTTGCACAATACCCATATGGTGAGGTTTGAAACCTGGCACAAGAGATAAAGGCAAGTAATTACTATCCACACTTAACATTTTTTATCTTCTTGTCATTTAAAAGCTTTTTATAGAAGTACTGATAATTTGGGTGATTAAATGACTAGGTTCTCTATTCTTCTGATGTATTTTTTACAGCCTGAACTCAACAAAAATGTAGGTTTAAAAAAGTTATGGTTGTGTCCCTGGCTGGTGGCACAGTGGATAGGTGCTGGCCTGTGAATCCAAAGATCGCTAGTTTAGTTCCCAGCCAGGGCACATAACCAGGTTACAAGCCAGGTTTCCAGCCAGGTCCATAGCTGGAGGCAGGTGAAAGGCAACCATACATTGATGTTTTTCTCCCTTTCTTCTTCCTCCCTGCCCTTCTCTCCGAAAATAATAAATAAAATCTTAAAAAAAGAGTTCTAGTTGTAATCTTATCTAAAACCTAAGGATAGTTTATCATACCTGAAAAAGAGTGAACTCACATAAAGTGAAAAATGTGGAATAACATTATAGACTGAGCACTTTATTAACTGCAGACTGCTTACAAATGGATCTGTTGAGGTGAAACATGAGCTAATTTGAAAAATGGCCAAGTATGCCACAATAATACATTTTTACGCTCCCTCTCATAAAATTATTATACTAAAATATGTTTAAAATATCCTTTTTTGAAAATTACTTGGGAATACTTCTAATGCCCATCAGAAGTTCAACATCAGAGTGAAAACCGTAATAAATGTGTAGGCAAGATATTGTGTCCCAATCCTGATTCTGAAATTATTAGCTCTATGATCTTAAAAATAAAAACATAAAAATAATTACTTTCCTTAGCATCTCCTGCTTGCCTCTTAGCGTATGCTATTAACCCTCCAAACACCACACCAGTAGGAATTAATCGTAATAAAGGGGTTTTTAGTTGCTGACCAGCTAGCCCACCACCCTAAACTTCCCCTTCCCACATCTCAGCCCTGGGACTCAGAGCAAGGAAGGAGAATGTCCAATTTAAACAATGGTTATGGAAACTCCTTGGGCAAAACAACTTGTTTTGGCTCTTGGTAAGCTAGAGCTGGGACTGAAGGAGGGCTGACGCCCCGGGTCCAGGAGCACAGAGGAAGGTTTTCTGGACTGTCTGCTCTGCTACAGGGCAGGGAAATGGCTGCAAACTCAGGACGGCCTCCCTTGAGGGCAGAGGAGAGAGTGGCTCTGCCCCCATCAGAAACTCTCCCCCTGCCCCCATGCCTCCATTCCCAGAGCCCCCCACCCCATGACAGCGGAGAGCACCCTCCCTTGAAGGAGAGTGAAGCTCTAGTAGTTGATGCTTCTCACGTGGGTCCTGCATCTGCTGGTGTTCCAGAAAGTACAACTTGACAGAGGAGGGAGCTATAGATACCCTGTTGGAAATTCGAAATATTATTTTGCAAAGTGGAGGAACACATTGCTAAGAGTTCATGTTTTTCAAAAAGCAAAACAACACCACCAAAAAAACCAAACAAACAAGGTTGCACAAATGTATATACAAGAAACACTGATGTGCACATTTTATACTCTGTAAACATAGTAAAAGACTGGAAGGCATATTTCAAACTGCTAACTTTCATAAGCTCAGGTCAGGCGGTAGGTCAAATGCATATTTGTTCTTTAGTTGCCTTTGCATTGCCTGTGTTACTATAGAATTAAAAAAATAAAAAGCAAACATTTTAAAAAATTAATTTTTTTGGATAATAGGCTTTTTGAGATATAATTCACCTACCATGCAATCATCTGCTTAATATGTACAAATCAATGGTTTTTAGTATATTCAGAGATGTACATACAGCCACCACCAGAATTAATTTTAGAAGATTTTCATCACCCTAAAAAGAAACTCGATGGCTTTTGGTTGTTATCTGGCTACTCCCCAACCCTGATCCCAAGATTACCACTAATTGACTTTCCTTCTTTATAGATCTGCCTATTGGTAGTTTATACAAATGGAATCTCGTAATATGGGGTCCTTTGTCCTTGGCTTCTTTTGCTTAGCATTACCTTTTCAAGGTTTATTCATGTTGTAGCATATAAACGATACTTAATTCCTTTTTATGGCTAAATAATATTTCATTGTGCAGGTAAATCATATTTTGTTTATCCATTAATGAGTTGAGGGACACTGGGTTGCTCATACTTTTTGGCTGTTATTATAAGGCTGCTATGAACATTTGTATACAAACTCTTGTGTGGACATGTGTTTTCAGTTCTCTTGCATAGATACCTACCAATGGAATTGCTGGGTCAGGTTGTAAACCCATATTTAACCATTTGATGAACTGCTAGACTGTTTTTCCAAAGTGGCTGCAGAAACTTACATTCTCCGGTTATATATGAAGGTTCAGATTTGTCCACATCTTCTCCAACACTTGTTATTATCTGTATTTTTAATTACAACCATTTTGGGGTTGTAAAATGGTATGCCTCTGTGGTTTTGATTTGCCTACCTAATATCAGGCACGTGATAACAAAAGACCCCATTGAATTTTAATCAAACTTGAATATAATATTCAGCATTGTGAAAAATTCACATGAAGTTTTGAGATTGAAAATGGTATGTTTGAGATAGAACGTTTTAGGCCATCACTCTTGTGTCCTGGGGCTGTGCATTCACTGTTCCTCACCGTTGGGGTGAGGAACTTTTTCACTGTAGTGAAAAAGTGAGACATAGTAAGTGTATAAAATTCAATGCAGCATATGACGTATCCCGAGGTCCCACCAAAATCTGTATTCGTACCAAGTATTTATATTTCTGTTTGTGCTAAAGAACATTCCTTTTTCTTAGCTTGGAAAGCCCTTCCCCACATTTCCACAGATGTGGGCATCGTTTAAGCAGCCTGTGAAGATGTTGTATCCATGCAGCTCTAAGCTCCCACCCAGGATTTTTCTCAGCATAGATGTTAGTTTCGCTGTGGTTCTCTAAGAGGCACTTAATCACACTTTATCTTACACTTCAGCTTTATTTGTGTGTTACGGGTTTCTGATCAGACTTAATTGCCCACCAGGGAGTTTGGATCTAGGAGCTTGAAGGCAGGCAGGTCTCACAGTTTAGTTTGTTTTTTCCTTTTGTCTGCTCCACAGCACTTGGCAGGTACCCAGGTGAACAGAGGACCGCAGTGGAAAGTGGTCCATTTCCAGTTTTCTGATGACTGTCATTTCTGACAGTGGCTAATCCTAACATATACATTAAAATAGATGATGATGTGAAGAAATTTTTCTGTCCAAGTGACCTGGGCAAAGTGTTCCCACTTTTACACCAACGCTGATCTTTCCCATCAGGAACTTGAGGTTTATGTATGTGGCTTTAATAAATACCAGCATTAAGACAAATGGAAGAGGATGTTTTTATCTACCGCCAGCAAGAAGCAGAGAGGCACACGTGTATGTGGCATATTAGAATATATGTGCTGTTGGGGTTGTTCCTGTCAGGAAAGGGTGACGGGGTCCCCTGGTGTTACTTGTTTTTCTCTTTCCGTGGTGACCAGCTTCTTTCAGCATGTTGGAAACTGCCTTGCATGTTGAATGGCAAAGAAGAAGGCAGCTGGATGTTTCTTCTTTTGTTTTTTGCTTTTTTGTGTTTTGCATTTCTCCTTTTCCTCTTATGTTAGTGATTTCAGATACAACTCCACTCAGGCTTCCTCGTCTCCGGAGGCAGAATCTGTGATGTGCTGATCAGCGTTAGCAGAGTTTATTGCTGATCTTAATGATCTCATCCTTAGCATGTACAGTGGTCTAAGCATGCCCTTGGATGAGGTTCCATGTCTTACACACATATTCAGAAGGTATTTTTGACAGTCGTATGTCTCTAGGATACTGCGTACTCACTGGCAGGCCCTTTTAATAAATCATTAAAATGATTTATTCACCAGCTTCAGTTTTGTAGATTCTCAATGGAAAATAAGCTTTAGATTCCTTGACTCTTTGTTTTAAGAAAAACAGCAGTGTTCTTGCCATTGAAGTGGGAACTCTTTCTCCAACATCAGTCATTTCGCTCAGATTTATTTGCACATCGATGCAAGAGTTCTCTCTACATTTTTGTGTAGGATCATCCTGACTAAAATTTGGATCTAACCTTGGCAATTAATTGAATCCTAAGTATTGAGTCTTGCAATGCAGGAAAGCAGTTCTATCTTGAGTCAAAATTCCGTTCAGGCCTTTTCAACACCATTATCAAATTTACCTGCTTTCTCATCTTCTCTGTTGACCCTTTTCCTTCCAAAAATTTCATTTTCTTTTCGTGCCTCATCCTTTTGGGGGCAGTAATTTAAAACCTCTATTCATTTTTTAAGGCTAATTCATTTGGGGCTTCTGTTCTTCCCACTTGCCAGGTCCATTTTCGCATGTTCTTTTGCAGTCTTGGTGAATTTGTCTAAATTTGACCCCTCCCATCATCCTTCTTTCTATCGCAAACATCAAATGAGAGTAGACACATTCATCTGCTCTTACATTGATGCCAAGAAATGTTGCTGCAATTTATTTAGCACTCTCAAAATAATTTTTCATTTTTCCAAACTTACATGAACTCTTCCGGCTGGTCAATAGAAACTACATATATACTTTTTAAGTCATGACCTCTGGTGCTTTAAAGCAGTATTTCCACTAAATTAATAAATAATGTCACAAAGGACATGCAGTGGTGATAGGAGGGTTTATTTATTTTTAATTGTTTATTTATTTCACTTCTAAGGAGGCCACTTAGAAAATTAGCCACTTATTTTTAGCAATCTTCTAGCAATCCTTTTGTTCCTCCGATTCTCTCAGCTATCTTTTTTTTGACTTTTCCAAACCCATGCCACTGCACCTGAGAGAGGGTTAGCATTTTTTGCTTCCATTTTATGTGGCTAACTCCTCTTTTAAATACGCCCTTAGAAGACAGTGAGAACATCTGCCTCTCCTAACTTACCCTGCCCCAAGGAAGTATTTTTTTCCTGGTGGCCCTGCTTAGTGTAGTCAGCTAAGTTAAATTTGAATACATTTCAGGTAAACAACAACTTTTAGTAGAATGCTTCCAAATATTACATGATACCCAACATTCGGCTTTAACTGTGAATATTGTATTTAACTTGGAAACCTTGCACTTTCATCTTCCTTCTCTATGACTTGAGTTCCAGCATGGTGAGGGTTACAATACTGTCCCTGGGCTATGACTAGGACTGTTCTGTGCAATTTCTGCTCGGATAATCTAAGGAAAATTTAGCATCGAAGACTCTGTGATTGTGTATTAGTTTCCTAGAACTGCCTAACAAAGTACCATAAAGTGGGTGACTTAGAATAACAGTAATTTATTATATTATAGTTCTGAAAGCTTGAAATCCAAGAACAAGTCATCTGCAAAGCCATGTTTCCTCCAAGGATGTCAGAGAAAGGTTTGTTCCAGGACTCTCTCCTGGCCTCTGGTAGTTCTTTGTATTGAGTAGCATAACTCCAATATTCACATGAAATTGGGGGAGCACATTTTCTAAAAGGTAAACCTATTCAACACATTTAAGGCATTATAATGACATAGTGTTTAAGAGTTTGGTGAAAGGTTGTGTGGACAGAAGAAATGTCCAAACTTGTAGAGAACTTTTATGAGTTTATTTGAATCAAATTGATGACAGTTGCTGGGAAGCAAAATCTCAGCCAATTTCTTTTACACTGGTGGGTTTTGGATAGTTAATGATGAACATTTACAGCAGATAAAGATCGTATTCAGAGAACATGATAAAATGACGCATTCTGTGGCCTCCTGCTCTGGCCTGCGAGTCTGCCCTGACAGATCTGGAAAAGGAGATAATTTTGACATTTCAAAAGTATGTTATCTTAGAAGCAAAAAGGCAATAGACAAGATTACTTGAGGTAAAGATTGACCTTTGTCAAGGAAGCTACAGGCCTAGGATGTGACTACCTGAGTTGACCTGCTTTTAATTAGACTTTTTTATATTCACACAGCCCTATGTGTTTATATTTGGTCTCTGGGTTATACATAGTTAGAAGAGGAAACATTTGAAAATGAGTCCAGAAATAGGTCAAGAAGATTGAAGCGTGTGATCCCTCACAAAAAATGACCCAGGACCTACCTGACTTATGTCCTCTCATGTTAGAACCTGGTTATGCTCTATTTCAATTTTATGGACTGACTGAATGAATGAATAAGGGAAGGAAGGAAGGAAGGAAGAAAGGGAGGACAGAAATGTTTATACTCTTTAGAGGCGATAAGTTCAGTGCTTTCTTCTTGGAATCATTCCCACTTCATTCCCCGTAATTCTAGAACTCTTTGTGCTTCTGTCCAAATTTGCTAGTTCTGCTGCTAATACCATCCATGGAGAGAGCTGCAGTGTCCTTCTGTGCTAAACAATCCACTGTTCTGCTGTAACAATGGGCCCTCAAAATAATACTTCTGTTGAGGAGTTAAGACAACATTTATTTCAAGTCACTGTTTTGGCTTAATTCATCAACTCTGCTCAGGAAAGGTCCTGTCAATCAAAGATAAGGGAAGTTTTACAGGGTGTGGAACAAGGTTTTGTGAGTATGCTGCGGGTCTAGTCCGACAAATGCTGTGTGTGTACACCTCCAGGATCCATTTGATGTCCTCCCTCTTCCTTACTCATTGAAAGCTAAATATTTAATGTGTGAGATTCTGTTCGATAAAAGTGGCTCAGTGCCAGCTCTGGGTTAGTTCTTTGCCTGAGGACACGAACGATTACGAACTATGGAGAGCTATGTATATCTAATGCTGTCAGTATCAGCTGTAATATTCAAAAGTTTTATTTTATTCTCGTACTTAAGCCAGCATCTGCTTTATCCTCATAATAAAAATAAATGGGTTTTTCCAACTGTATTTTATTATCTATCCAGCTTTGTGCCTGAAGATCAATATTGCTGCACACTTGATTGCATTTCTTCGTTACTAAACAGTTTTCCCCGTAGGCTTGTTTTGAATTTGCTGGAATTAACTGCAATCAGGGCTCCTTATTCTTGTCTATAAAGCCCACATTTAAATTAAAAATGAGTCCTTTTCCAAAAATAGTTTACTGCTTCCAGCTATGTTCTACTCACTATCAAAACAGAGAGAGAGAGAGAGAGAGAGAGAGGGAGAGAGAGAGAGAGAGAGAGAATGGATACAGGCAAACAAGAAAACAAATAAAATGATAAAAATAGATCCCAGTGCATTTTACAAACAAAGATTTCATAAATGTATGGATATTTTACATGAGAATATGTGAAAGCTGGGACATTCAGACTGGCATGGGCCTAATTGCATTCTAATTATCGCTACATGAGGACTTTCTATAGTAGTTATTAGCATCAATTTTTGTGCTTTAATTTAACTTTAAAAATAAAGGCAAAAGGAAGGAAATACTTAGCACCTATCTATAGTCTTTCCATTTTGGCCCACACTTCATGAAATGTGTTTCTTCCAGTTTAAGTTCAACAGTAGGAAGTTTTACTAAGCAAGTCTATTTTTAAATGTTTTAATTTCTTTATTTAAAATACCCCTCAGAGATTTGCAGCAAAAATTCTTCCCTCTGCTGCTAATTAAGGTTTTTAGTTTGATCAGTCTCTAACAATTATATTCTAAATAATGTATATACAATTTTACATTGGAAACATTTAGCCTTTTTAACATTTAATTTATCTGAAAGTATTTATTTGACAATACACCTTGCCTGTGGTTACCTATTATTCATTTCCAAAAGTTAATGTTATGTAAACATATTTTTTTAAGTTAAAATTTGATCTAGAGGAAAATATGTAAAATTTTTCTACATTTCAACATATATGTTCACCTTTGTTTATAAATCAGAAACAAAAAATGTCAGCTCAAATGATAATGTTTTATAAGAAAGTGAAAACAGAAGGTAGATGAGAAAATTACATGTAAATTAACGAGGAGATTCACTACCATAAACACCTTAATGAGAACAAATTGTGTTTATCACTATTTTATGCCTTTTCTTCCCTTCCCTTTTCAATCTTAATCATAGGAATAAATTGCAATTGTTCCAGTTTTAGTAATTCTTTAAAAGTTTTTGTCAAAAACATGGTGTCAACCATTTTTTTTTTTAAAGAAAAGGTATTTGAAAAACATCAATTCGAATACCAATGGGAGTGTTATTCATAGAATCAGGTGACAGGCACCTCACCTGGAATTTATTCTAAAAATGTCTTTTGCTGTTAACAGTTATTTAGCCTACATTGTAGACTGGATTTTGGGATGATAAACATTCCCTGTCTGGACTCATATACTTACTCTTGTCACAAGATAATACTCTTAGTCCTCAAGTTACCATTTATTCTGATGACACTTACTTCTATACTCCTACTTAACATAATCATGTCAAGATACCAGGATGCTATATAATACACACGTAAATGTTACAGCAAATGTTGCTAACATTGACTGAGCACTTACTATAAAACAGGCACTATAATTTTATGTACTTCTCTTAATCACGCTAGGTGATAGATTCCCGTGTTGCCTTTGATGACCACGGAGGGTAAAATGAAACATTCTCTAGGTCATATGAAGAGAGAGGTGTTGAAATTTGAAATCAGACACTCTGACTATAAACTCAATGGATTTAAACACTAGGCTATACCTGCTGTAAGTGATAACTAAATGACATTTGATCATACTCATACTATTCCCTTAGCCTAATGTCAATGTGTTGCTCATGATAGTTGCTACAGGTGTATTTACTGAATGTATAATGAGAACGGAAAAAAGCCAAAATTTTATATATGGAAAAGTCACTGGTTTTGGTTTTGTGTTCAAGTTTGAATCTGTCACTTACTTGTCAGCTATTAATAATGGAAATAGGAACTAAACTGCTAGGGCTTTGGTGCCTTCATATATAAATTGGTATATTAATATCTACTGTACCTTCCATTTTTGCACTCTTGCAAATATTTCTTTTCTAGAAGTTAATGAGCTCTTTGCAGGATATAGATTATCTTATCTTTATAATTTAGAATCTAGACAATGCCTGAAACATAACAGATACTTCATATCAAAGCAAATCAAATGAAGAGTTTAATTAATTGTATTTTCCTAAATTTAATTCTTTTAATTTGCATAAAATGTCTTATTATAATGATTTTTATAAACATGTTTTCCTTTTCATGGACCCGTGAAGCAAAGCTATACAATAAATTGGTAAAAGATCTTATTTGGTATACCTGTCACATTATCTGGGCTATTAAAATTCACCTGTTCCTAGTCTGTAGATTGAAGGGCATAGTCCATTACCTAAGAAAATCTTCTATATAAAAGATGTGATAGAATAACAGAAAATTTTATGAAAGCTTTCTGTATTTATTTTTCTGTTCATCTTATTCCTCATCCCATTATAACCAATAGATGTCTGTTTCCATGCCTTTAAGTTTTGCAGCTTCAGACATGGTCCATATCTAATGGCTCTTATAAAAGAAGTAACAAGAGGCAAAAGAACAAACATTGGTTAGCTGAAGTTTGATGAAAAGCTGACTGTTGATGCTAAGTAAAAACAAAACAAAACAAAAAAACAACAGAAAAACCCCAATAGGTAAGTCATTCATTCATTCAACTATTATGTGAGGTAGCATGGACTATTTCATGTTGGAGTTTCAAGGCAATTCTTTAGCCAGGAGCAGTACGTCAATGAACCTGAAGATATGTCACATTTTAAAAATGACTACCACTGTTGGTTGCCATTCTCCTTTACTTGGAAATTCTGAATTTATCAAGAACAACATCATCATTATAACCCTGAAAGGTTTGGAGTTTCTGGTTAAAGGAGAAAAAAAAAAAAAAAAAAAAAAAAATGGAAGAGGGAAAAAGGGAGGAAAGAAGGAAGGAAGGAAAAAAGGAAGGACCTTTTATTATAGTTTCATTTGATGATATTTAGAATCATTTTTTTATGATTCAAGAATGACTGTTTTTCATTTGTCCTATTGACTGATGGACTGATAATTCAAACTTAATGTCAGATTATGCTACACATCTATATTATAGTTTTACCCCTTTAATAACTGTAGATGCATGTTTCAGACTATTAACTTATTATTTGAATAACATTCCATTCATGCATGTTGTACTTACATTTAAGGTAATGTATAGTACTTACATTTAAAAGTTCTTATTCTCAATAAGGTCTTCACTTTGTTTTAAAACCTACCTGCCAATTAGTTTTTATGCTTCAAGCTTCCTGTGAGAAATGGAACAAGAGGAGAATTTTATTAATTATACCACCTTTCCATTGCTATAGTACCAGTTGGGGGTAAGCATTGTAATAATCATCAGAGCAGGTGGCGATGAAAAAGAAATAGGAACTTCTTGAGAAATAAAAGAAAGTGCCAATTTATACATGCCTCTCTCTCTCTCTTGACTTTGAATGGTAAAATTAAAAAAAAAAAAATTGAAGCACAAAAGAGATTGTATTTTGCAAGTACATTCTTTTCAATATATATATGGTGAAATTACATTTTAATGCAATGGAAAGGCAATTTTTATATTTAACTTTTAGTTCTTATTGATTCTGGGATAGTGTATTATTGGATTTCTGCATATTCCCTTAGGTTTACCAAGTAAGCTGACTTACTGTCAAAAACTACAAAATTGATAGTATAATGCAAATTTTCCTACATAACATTACCTGAAAGGGAAAGAACGTAGCTGTTCATTTTCTATTTTTCTATCAAATCCAAATTTCCATTGTTTGCTTCCTCTCAGTAGAGGTCATGGCCACACCCCACAAAACCACCCAGAATGCTTATAAAATCATGGGTCCTCTTTATTTAGCACATTTGATTTATTGCTTACTAATTAAAATGTAAGTCTCTTATGGAAACATTGCAACTTTAAAAAGTATTATCCATGCTTGTGGTGGCTATTTCCCAAATGAATATAGATTCTCTCTTCCTTTCAAACACCAGAATTTAATATTTTTCATACTGGTAATGCTGAGTTTAAACAAACCAAAAACTTACATATCCCTTGGAGCTAAAAATGGCTGGCCATGTGACAAAGTTCTGACTGATAACACACAAGCAGAAATCACCAAGGGAGGTTTCCTGGTGAGCCCTTACAAGTGATTCTTTCATCGGCAGGTATTTTATTTTATTTATTTTTTTACTTTATTTTATTTATTTTTTTGTTTGTTTTCCCATCCCCTCTTCATTCTTCCTCTTATTCCTATTAGCATTGTTGCCAGAATTGCTACTTCCGTTAACTTGTAAAGTTGACAAGTTTTTGCTTCGGTCCTTCATTCTATCCCACATCCTCTGTGTCAGAAAGCTGGTTATATTTCAGAATGTTTCCAGCATTTGCTCATGCTCAGTCCTGCAAAGGTTGGTGATCCTTTGCTGCTTGCTTATATTTCAAAGGGGAGCCCTGCAAGACTGAATGGGAATTCTAGGCACAAGCTTCCGGTAAACTTGGGCTTCACTTTAGTTTCAACTAAGCTGCCCTGGCTGGTGGCACAGTGGATAGGCCCCGGCCTGTGAACCCAGGGGTTGCTAGTTCGATTCCCAGCCAGGGCACATAACCCAGTTGCAAGCCAGGTCCGTAGCTGGAGGCCAGTGAAAGGCAGCCATATATTGATGCCTCTCTCCCTCTCTGCCTCCCTCCCTTTCCCTCTCTCTTAAAATAATAAATAAAATCTTTAAAATAATAAAAATAAAATAAAATAAGCTATTTCTTTGGTGGTCCTCTCATGGCAATACTTTTATGTTTTTTTTTTTTTCTTTTCTTTTCTTTTATTAACTTCAAATTCCTTAGGAAAAAAACCTTCCTATTTCTTGCATGAGAGATATTAAGTCTGCTTTCAGCATTTTAGGATCCACTGTGGAAAGACTGAATAATCTCAGTATTCAGTTTATAAACTTTTATTTCTCTTTTTCCCAACACATTGTGCACCTCTTCTTGGTGTCTCCCTTGCAGACCCTCTGTTTCCCCCACTCCAGAGACTGGCCTTCTTCCAGGGGTGACTGGCTGGTGGTGTGAGGAGAATGTGTGTGTGTGTGTGTGTGTGTGTGTGTGTGTGTGTTGGGGATGGGGGAGGGTGGTGTCTATCTGCTTCTTGAACAGCCTTCCGTTCTCTTACCACCAATTTCTGAAGCTTTGTGGGCTTTCAGATATAAATCATGTTGCTTCTTTACTATCCCCAATACCAACCTGGCTTTGAGCTTCCACTCATTTAGTTTGTTGTCACTCATTCCTTTGCTGTGTGCTTCCAACAGTCTGTCTCCTTTCTTGCTGTTTTGCCCCTCAGGGTTTACGCCTTGAAACAAAACAAAACCTTTTGGTTGTTTCTGTGCACAATTGAGAGGAAGCAGGAGTTGATATAAAATTCCAATCTCTCATCTTTAACCAAGAAATTTTACATTTATTTCTAGTGTTTATTATGATCACAGAAACAGTCATTGTAGTAAATGATGAACTTTCTAAGAACCAATGGTTGGCATCAATTCCTTTTGAGTCTATTTTTCCTTTACAGGGGTGAGTTCACAGTTGTGAGCGCGTAAAAGTTATTCTTGTATTATTATTTATTACTTAATGTATTATTTTCATACAAACAACTGTAAACCTACTCACCCAATTTTGCCTACCTCTGTACATATACTTAATGTCAGTTTAAATATATTTTTATATTTAAATTTATGATCTATGTATATTTATATACACAGTCTATAAATATATATTTGAATTAGCACATATAGACATGCTTAATAGATATAAATTTAAGCACACGATCATCATTTTTGTAGCCTGCTTTTTAAAATTTCCCCTGATAGCTTGGGCCCTGACCCATAAAATAAAATTTCAGTTGGAACATAGTTTTTAATGACGATAGCCAATCTTGTAAATGCGTTGATTTAAGCTATTTCTTTGTAGTTGGACCCTAGTGTTGTTTTCTGGAATTTGGTCTCCTAGCTGAGCTCCCATGCGGAGAGGGGTTCCCCGACCTCTGCTTATTGACAGTGGGGCATTGCTAAATCAGCTCTGGAAGACCCTTCAGGAACACTCCAGAAATCCTAGCAGGGCCACAGTTGCTAGGAACTCTCACTGTGTGGGGTTGTTGCTACTCTAGCTAGTGCTGCATTTTATGCCTGCGTGTGTGTGTGTGCGTGTGTTCTCACTCTTGTGCCCATGCAGTGTGGTTAAAGAGAAGGCAATAAAAATTGCTTTTTTTGTTTCTTAATCCAAATAGGCCACCCAACATGCGTGGACTTCTATTCTCTCCGTGGGGTCGTGTGGCCAAGGTAACGGCTATAAAAACCCGTTTATTCGACAGTCCCATAGCTTTATCTCCCCAAAACAGCTATGGCGTTTGAGACGGAACTGTCCATGCACGTAAACCATGGGTGTGCATGCTGACTCATTTTCTTTGTTTCACTGGTTTTGATGGACTCATCTGATTATCTGAAAATTGGGATTTCTTTTTTCAAACGTGTGTCGGGTATGAAAAGTTTTAGTTCCCCTGAGGCTCCAATTTCCCCTTGACTGCCAACACCAAACAACCAACTGTGCAGGCGGCCAGCACTTCTTGAGTCTCAAGATCCATTTTGCTGCCTATGCCTATGTGGGCCCCAAACATCAAGTCATTTAAACCAGAATGGTTTCGTTGACCTTTTCTAAGCCTCGATTTCCTTGTGTAAAAATTAAATTCTCTCCTCTCTGCCATCAAAAGACCAACAGCAAGGTCACATGTGGTAACTTCAAGTTATCCCTAAGCACTTTGGGCAGATGCAGAAGTCTGGAATCTGGACCGGGAGTTAATTTCTTATTTCCCTAGCTTAAATGCTAATTCCTTTGTATCAAATTCCTGCTTCCTTAGCATTCCCTTTAAGCATGGGCAAGAATATCTGATGATCCAGGCAAGAATATCTGATGATTTGTCTTTTCCTCTAGAGTCTAGACTGGGAGCCTTCTGAGGGTGGGGATTTTTTGTCCAAGTTCCCAAGATCTAGCAAAGTGTCTGATACACCTTAGCTCTCAGAGAATGGCTGTGAACTGCTCCACGAGGGAAATGCTTTGAAAGAGGCTTTGTAAGTAGAAGGCACCACGCCTCACACCTAGTTCTTCCGCATGCATTATTCATTCTCTTGTTTGAGGTTTCCTGCAATCTTGTGAAGGCAATTTTAATATCTTCATTTTACAGAGAGGACTTAGAGATAGGTTTGAAGTAAGACATGAAAAGACTATTAAGTACCCCTTACAGTTTATGTAGACTTAGGAAGAGGAGTCCCTTGGTTATTGGGTGTAGGACCCAGTCTCTGCCTGACCGTCAGTTTGGTAAACCGAGGCACGTTCGGGGCTCATTTATTCAGCACCGTTGAGAGCTTTATGATCGTCAGATACTTGTTCATCTTTAAACATCCAGGTGAGCCAGTCAGAGGTCTGAATTAAGTAATTTTGTGCTGTTCATTGAGAAAAAGAAAAGCCAATTCTTTCATTATAATGAAATGTTTTGATGTTTAATTCTTGTCTCTATCTTGCTCTCTTCATATTGGTGGTTTCAACTTGATTTGGTATCTCTTATATAGAATCTCTTTACCTTTAAATGATCTTTTATCTTTCCTGAAAACAGCTGACAGTCGTGTTTTTCAGTTCAGGATGTTTTCATAATTACATTTTCAGCCTTGGGGAAAATCGTACACCTCATCAAATTCTCTGGCTCTGCAACCCAGTAACTTGCACAGCTCCAAACACCACTTGCTGCCCTTGTAACTTAAATGTGAATTAGGGAAAACAAAACCACTGTATGATTTCTGACAATGTTAAATTCCGTTTAAATTCAAGCATTTTATACAGTGCTTTGATGTTACCAGTAAGTCAATAATATGGATTCTTGCAGGTGTTCAGCTCCAATGGGAGGCCTCAACCCATCGGATCTGTATCAATCAACACAGAATGAATCACTTTACATTATCTGCCATAAAACCCTTTCTGAAAGTGAAAATACATCGCGCCTTTTTGTTTTGTTTTGTTTTTGTTTCGCAACACTTTTGTTTGTACGTTGAATATTTCCAGGAATGTATTTTTAGCTGGGCTGTTTTCTCAGCCTTGCATGCCAGCTGGATTGTATGCAGGGGTGGAACAGGACTAGCTTCAGCAAACCTGCCAAGTAACTGCAATGATTCTTCCTTCTGGCAAATAAACTACCACCACTGATACATACGGAAAAATCTCTGTGAATTTTGCTGTTCACCAAATTTCCTTCTCGTTTGCAGTAGTTGTGATGTACATGGGACCGACCAGTGCATTAGCCTTGGTCATTGTTCCTTCAAAGAGGCCAAAGGAAGGCACTGTTGGGTGTATTAGCAGAAGAAATTCCGAGTTGCACATTTACTTACATGAAAACATAGAGCGTTTGTGGCCTTTCATCTGACACACACACCCGAGTTGATGTTCTCAGCTCCACTTCCCTTTATAAACTCTATGCTTTAGACAAATTTAAATACTAGCTCTTCTGTCAACAAGGTTTCATGTACTAGCATAATCCTCCCCATCTTTCCAGTGCTCCCCACTAGGCTTCACCTAGCCTCCTTTCTAAATGTCAAGTCCAAAGTTCTGCTCCTCTTCAGAGGGTGTATTTCTCTGAGTCCCACACCTATCCCTTCCCTCTGCCACTTCCAAGCAAAATTGATGTAAAGGTTCCCTCAATAATGGTAAATACTATTTCCATATATCATGATTATTGGTTTTCACAATGTCTATTATAACCACATAAGCATCAAATTTCCCTGTAAGCATAGCATTGCTTTCCCTGCCTCCCAGAATGTCTGGTCCATTTCCATTATCAGGTTATTTAAAATATTTCCATTGTAATTTCTTCTTTGATTCTGGGTTATTTGTAATTGCGCTTCTTCATTTTCCAATATTACAGGGTTTTTCCAGACGCCTTTGATTATTTATAATTTAACTCATTTGTACTCAGAGAACCCATTCTGTCGTGATTTCAGTTCTTTTAAATCTCTCAAGATATTTTGTGGACCACCACATGGCCTGTCTTTGTGACTATTCCATGTACATTTGAAAAGTGTGCAATATGCTGTTGCTGTGTGTTTGTGTTCCGTAAATATCAATCAGGTTGAACTGATAGAGATGTTCACATGTTCTATATTTATACTGTTTTCCTGTTTCTATCGGTTGTTAAGCAGAGTATTAAAATTTCCAATCATACATATTACTTTTTATTTATTTTTTCTCTCAATACTGTTTTTCTCAATACTGTTTACTTACATGTTTTTAAAAATATTTTATTCATTTATTTTTAGAGACAGGGGGAAGGAAGTTGAAAGAGAGGGAGGGAAACATCAATGTGTGGTTGCCTGTCACACCCTCTGCTGGGGACCTGGCCTACAACCCAGGCATGTGCCCTGACTGGGAATCAAACCAGTGACCATTTGGTTCTCAGTCCTGCGCTCAGTCCATTGTGCCACACCAGCCAGGGCTACCTATGCATTTTTAAATTCTGTCATTAGATGCATGTACATTTAGTATCTTCTTGATGGATTAACTTCTTTATGATTCTATTTTGTCCTTTTTTCGTATCACATTATCTTAAACCAGACCCTTACTATCTCACTAAGACTATGAGCAAAGTCTCTTATTATCTGTGCTTCCTAGTTTGAAAATTCTAAGCACTGCTGATGGAATGATTCTAGAAGATATTTAAGTCATAGGTTTATCAACAAAGCCAGTCAGCAAAACCACTTACCATTCAGAATACTTGTATTTTAATACAGCATTTTATTACAAAGAGAGTAAATTTCTTTTACTTTAAATATAGTGAGTTTAGGAAACTTTGAATTTCTACTCTCCTTATTACTTAGAACAAATTTATATGTGATAATCTTTCACAAAATTGAATAATTATGCTAAAATACTTAATATTTAAATGTTTTGCAGAAATTTATTTATTCCTTAAGTACATTTCCTTTAACTTTATTTATTGTGATTTTTAAAAATTAAATTTATTGGGGTGACACTGGTTAACAAAATTGTACAGCTTTCAGATGCATAATTCCACAACACATCATCTGTACACTGTTGTGTGTTCACCAACCCAAGTCAAGTCTGTCCATCACCATTATATTGTGTACACCCTCCTCTACCTCCCCCCACCCCTCTTAAGTAAAATTTCATGTTTAAGCTATATTTAGTGTTACTTGTTTTGACTATAAAATAGAATTACTCTAATATGATCTCTGTGAGAAAATGATATACCATAATTCTTTCAAAAGGCTCTTTTTGGGAGCATGGATAAAATAATTGAAATAACAAATTCCAGAAACTGAGTCCGGGAAGGGAAGTTTCCTTTCTTTCTTTTCTAATTTCTTTCTTTCTTTGTTTGTTTCATTCTTTGTTTCCTTCTTTCCTTCCTTCCTCTCTCTTCTCTAAGAAAAAAATCCTTATAACTGACAAAAAAACTTCAGTTTTGTTTTCCTTACTAACAGTGATGTTTTCTATTTTTGAAGAGTAAAATATCAATACAATAATGCTAATTATCCCAATAACCCAATGAAAAAAATTCTCTTTCAGAACTGATTTCAGTGTCCAGGATAGGCAAATCCATAGGGATAGAAAGTTGTTTGGTGCTGCTAGGCCTGAGGGGAGCAGGGGTGAGAGTGACCGCTAATAAGGATGGGGTTCCTTCTGGGGTGATGAAAATATTCTGGAATTCGACTGAGGCTGCCACAGAGAGATCTGACGAAGGTTACTGAGGAGAAGTAGGAGGGGTCACATGAGGAGTCTGCAGAGGAAGCAGAAAGCCTAGGACCGGGTGGGCTGAGCAGCTGACGTCTCCCGAACCAGCGGGAGTGAAAGGAGGGCGGGTCTTTGGCTCAGAGCTTTTCTGGCTCCTGAACTGGCTCTCCCTTGAGCTCTGGCTGTTTCTCTTCCCCAAGGCTGCCTGGATGGTTGTCCTGCAGCCACCTGCGTTTCCAGTGCGCAGTATTTTGGATGGGAAGGAACTCCGGGCACAACCTGGGATCAGGCTGGCCTGGCAGAGGGTGGCAGGTTTATACCTTGGGTGTTCTAGAGAAAGCAGGTTCTGATGCAGAAAACTGCCATTCTTCTGGAATTGTGCAGCTTTTGTGATTGATGTTGTTTTAGTTTGTAAACTAACCCTGTGGAAATTCATAGGGGAACATGTAGGAGAATCCAAGTGTTAGAGTTTAGGCTTAAGTAACTCAAGCTGGGACTTGATAGGCATAAGTGATTGCCTTTGAATAAAGACTCCTTTATCACCAAAGCTTTGCCTCTGAAATTGTGCCTAGAGGGTGGCGGCAGGCGGAGGGACCCCAACTTGCTGGTTGGTAACAGGGTGACGGTTGCACCATGTTGTGGATAGACTAAAAAACGCTAAATTATACACTTTAAGAAAGTCAAGTTTATGGCATATAGATTACAGCTCAACATTAAAATGGTGTTGGTATCAGAATCATTACATTATGTTGAATTCTAAAAGCACCTTGCACTCTGAACACATTGTTAATCCGTTCAGCAATGGAAGACACCTCTCCGGGAGCTCACATCTAGAGTATAAAGTCACTAATGCGTTTGATGGTCCTGCAAGGGGTAAGAGTGCTTATTTTTCTGATGGTTTTGATCCACAGCACATGCATTCGAGTTCTTCATTTAAAAAGTTCTTTCACTGGGATGAGCATAACCAGTGAAATTAGAATTAGGAGTTGTTAAAATATGATAATATGGATTGAAATTGTAAGCTATTTATATCCTGGGTAAAGTGGTAATGTTTAATCATCCTTCAGGAAATTCTCTAATAGCTTAACCTCTGCAGAATGTTACAAAATGGCATATCTGGTCATTTTGAAGAAATATCACTCAAGTAATTTTTAATGATGGCCATGCACTTTTTGGTAGAGGTCTTGATTCCATAAAACATTTTCTGTGACATCCTGTGAACACATTAGGTGAGGTGAGTGCTCATTTTATAAATTAGTTCATTATGTTTTTTTTTTTTTTTTTTTTTTTTTTTTTAATAAGCCAGCTTCTCTAGGACATTTTAAACTGTATGTCATGTCTCTGCTCACAAGATTGATTCTTCAGGAACACATTTGGGGCATGCAAAGGCGGGAAGTGCCTAATACTGGTGACTCCTATTCACAGCGAGAAAAACTGTCTAAAATGCCATGGTCCGTTTTATCAACCAAGGTAGACAAACTGCTAATGAAAGATGTCAAAATTAACACTTTTCCCTGAAATCTTATACTTTCTTTCTTTTTTGTATATTTTATTGATTATGCTGTTACAGTTGTCTCAATTTCTTTTCCTTTTGCTCTCCTTAGACAAGGTACTCACCTTCCCTCCAGCAATCCCACCCACCATAGGGTCATTGTGCATGGGTCATGCATATAAGTCTTTTGGCTCCATGAAATCTTATACTTTTATGTTTGGCAAATGAACAGCTCTCATAGTACACTGAAATTTGTTTCATAGCTCTCCAGCACTTCTTGTATACCTGTGAATTAAAACCAGTCTTTCAAAATACAGTGTTGTCATTGCAGGCATGGATAAAATTAACTACTATTCTTTGCTTCTTTATGGTTGATGAGTTCAAATGTTAACTATTGGGCTATTTGCTACTAATATTTAGTGAAGCATGAACCCAAACTAAGTTTTGAATTCACAGTTGAATCTGCTGTGCACAACTACTGTTTAAATAAAGAGGGGGACTTTGATATTAAAATGAAATAAATTTGGCATCTCACAATACTTCTTTCATGCAAATAAAAAATTACCTATAGAATATATTTAACTTTAATGTGAAATATTTAAAATGCACAGAGTAAAAACTTTCAGCAATTGTGCTTAGAACAAATACATAAGCCTGGACATAAATCAAGGAAGATTTCAGAGAAGTGAAAATATGTCACAAATATTTTTGCTTATATTAATAAATTGATTTACTTATCACTTTGTTATTAATTAAACTAGATTGCCAGTGATATGGCAGGTCTTGGGTCCAGAATAATGACCAAATATAAACTTCATAGAGAACTCACAAATCTTCCCAGAGGTTTCTAGAAAAGTACCTATTGATTTTGAACTTTTGTTCAAAAAGTTCACATGATTGACTTAACAACATGATTTCCCCTGGTGCTGTTTAGCTCTTTGTTGGCTACAGTGAATGGTGAGTTATACAAAAGGACAACATTCTAGAAATTGACATATAAAAAGCCCAGCAGTCTGGGGCCACTTAATAAAGGGAGAGTATTTATTGATTTAGCTATTAAGTTATTATAATTACATATTTAAAAAAATGTACTTATTATTACATTACTTAATAACAAAGAACTAATACAAATTAAGCATTATAAAGTATTTTGAGAATATTATCGCTGAATATTTTAATGTTATCTAAATTTGTAAACATTTATAAATTAGATTTAGAATAGAAACAAGCAATGAATTTCCTACTTCTGTGCTTTAAAATGTCTGCTGAATCCTTACATTTTTATTTTGCTTTGAACTTTTCTCAATGCTGACTATATTTCTGTTTTTAGATTAAAGCCCATACCATGAAATATTCAGTGTTCTCAATTTTTATGTTTAAAACATTATAAACAACATTAAGTTGCCTTATAGATTATTATTTTTATACTTTTGTCAATGTAATATCTTTTTCATGCATTTATAAATATCAAGGTTAGTACATTGGCTATTTCAGGATTTTAAGTTTAAGTCTTTGGATGTAATTATTTTTATACAATTTCTTTTCCAAATTTCTTATTACTGTGCTTAGAACCCAAATGATTCTCAACAAATGATCATTTACTGAGTGCAACTTAATCATGAGTAGACCTTTTGATGGCGAAATGAATGTTCCACAAAAAGAAAGTGACACATAAATGCTGAGTCCAGCGGAAATCTGAATTGTGAATGGGTGACACAGCCGGTAGTTGTCACCTGTTGACCTTCAACGATTCCAGGCATTGAAGTGAACAGGCTGGTGTTTTGCTGAGCACAAAGCAATTTCTGTGGCCACTTTCTCCATAGGGCCAAAGAGCAAAGCAGAAAGCATCCTGTGAGTCTGTGGTTTTCTGAGAAGAAGCTCATCATTGAATTGTTTCTCTTTGTACAGTATGGGACCTGTTTACCTCCACCGTGGCTCTTAATGTAGGCTTTTTAATTGCTTAGTCACCAATGGAGGGTATATTCCATATTTTCCCAATGCTTTTTGCTTTATTTTAATAGATGATGCTTGCATATCTAGCCACACTTTTAGCTTTAAATTTCAGAATAGATTATTTCAGTTTTTGAAGATGCAATACATGGAGCTTCCCTGAGCCCTTGGAGAATTAAAATTTTCAATGACCTAGTATAAAGGGACACAATTATTTATATTTATTACTTAAATCCATAGGTTTATATTCAGCACTCACTTTGTGATATAGGAAGAATGGAAATTAGGGAGAAAAGATTCATATAAAAAATAATGACTATAAGCCTTGGCTGGTGGCACAGTGGATAAGGTGTCAGCCTGTGAACCCAAAGGTCTCTGGTTCAATTCCCCAACTAGGGCACATAACAAGGTTGCAAGCCAGGTCTCCAGCCAGATCCGTAACTGGAGATAGGTGAAAGGCAACCATACATTGATGTCTCTCTCCCTCTCTGTCTTTCTCCCTGCCCCTCCCCTTGGAAATAATAAATAAATAAATAAATAAATAAATAATTAAAATAGTGACTATAATACACTGGAGGATACAATCAGACTCCTGATCTACATGGAAGGGAAGCAAACATGTTCAGGGGTCAAAGAAGAAGACCCTGTACCAGGCATGGAGGAGTCAGCAAGGTTTTCTGAGGAGGGGTGTACTTGAAATCAATGTTAATAGTTGAACAGACAAAGGAAGGAGAGAGTGAAACAATTTGTCCAGATGTAAGGAGCAGAACTTAGTGTGGATGGGGGTTGGAGGTCTTAGAGGTCCAACCATTGAAGTGGTACATTCTGTGGTCATTTTTTGCCATTGTTTTAGTTTAAAAATGACCTTTAAAGCCTTCAAGATCAACCAGTCAAAAAGTGCTATTGCTGTTCCTTTGTAAATGTTACTCTTAATCCATTCTTTCTTCAGTCCTGTAGTTGTGCCTCTTTTCTCAGTCTCGGTTTACTCTAAATGCACCCTAACACACCTTGCCTCTAGTGCAATCCACCTCAAATTTGTCCTACACACCAGCATGCACATCAGGTAAATGATCTTAAAATGCTTCTTTCATCATATTATCAACCACAACTTAAAGAATTGTCTTAAAAGCCTAATATGTCATTTGAAATTCTCAACATGTTGTAAAACTGTAATTTCTCTATCACCTCCCTCACTCCCATGGGAATAGACTCTTTTAACAAGGCTGCTCTATATTTTTCTCTACACATATCATGCCCATTGCAGACTTGGTGATTTTCCTCATGCTACAAATGCCTTCCTGAAACACAATCTAATCTCTTCTTCATTGGGCTAAGTTATAACCATTTTTGTAGGTAGAATTATTTTTTTCTATAAAATCATCCAAGTCTATGACAGCTATAGTGCATCTCACTTCCTTGAAGCCCTTTGATACTACTTTATTGAATTATATATTATTAATATAGATTATACTGCCTTTAATAACTTTAAAATATTTATTTACTTGGTCTTTGTAGAATCTTTTCCAAGGTAAGTACTATCAATAACATTTATTTGACTACTCCACAAAGTCTAAACTCTGTATATAATAAGTGCTTCATTAAATGTCTACTATGTTAATCAAAAGGAAAATAAGATGAACCCTTCCAAGATGGGACCAAACTTAGAGAGCTTTGGAAATTTATATTTATTACTGATACATGAACATGTAAAAGTCAGCATTTCTAAATATTCACTCTAGGATTCACAGACTGAAATCTAAAACCCAAATCTCCACAAAATGTTGAATCATTCATCATCTGAAGTTGTACAGTACAAATTTAGTCAGCCGGAAATGGGAGAAAAATCTGTAATCCGTAGCATTTTCTTATTACCGTAGCTCTCTCTTTCCCCACACCTTTCATTTAACCCCTAAAAATGGAAGAGGATATTGCCCTGACTGGTGTGGCTCAGGTGGTTGGGCAGCATCCCGCAAACTGAAGGCTCACTTGTCGGATTCCTGGTTAGGACACATTTGTCCGGGTTGCTGGCCTTTCAACTGATCCATGTTTTTCTTCCTCTTTTTCTCCTTCCCTTTCCCTTTCTCAATAACTAACTAACTAACTAACTAACTAAATATTTAAAAAATAAAAGGAATGGGAGAGGATCTTAATGAAAATAGTATTTATTTCCCATGCAGTCATTTTTGGGTAAAGAACATGAACTAGTTTGGTTTCCTTATTACCTGAAGCTATTCCTGTAATCTATTTACTTTATTAATAGGGTATCTATTATAGAAACTTTTCCAGGTCAAGGTCTGTGGCTGGGGATAGTGGTGTGGGAAGGAAGACACACAGACACAATTCTTGCTCTTGGGAGACTAATCACTAGAAAAGTGATATTTAATCTCATGTGTTGATCATCATGATATCTAACTTACTTATATTTTAAATATAAAATCAACTGCTATTTTTTTATTTGATGATATTGTATAGAATGCCTTTCATAGAGTTGGACCAGAAATCAGAATTATAATTTGTGAAAAAGTTACCTCTAAAAAGAATAAAATAATGTGATGGCTGCTTTTAGTAGCAATCAAGTTGTGTTCTTTTCTTTTTAAACTCTATCAGTGTGTCATAAAGTGTTGAAGTACTTGAGAGAATCTACCTTTTTAAAGACAGGACTGAGTATCCTCTCTACTGTGGACAGAGCCCTGTCCCTAACTTGTTGAACCAGTTTTAAGTATTTAGGTATATGTGTGTTATATCTCCAAACAGTATAGTTTTTATTTATTTATTTTTAATGATTACGTTCATTATTTTCAGAGAGAAGGGCAGGGAGGGAGGAAGAAAGGGAGAGAAGTATCAATGTATGGTCACCTTTCACCTGCCTCCAGCTGGAGACCTGGCTGGAGACCTGGCTTGCAACCTGGTTATGTGCCCTGACTGGGAATCAAACCAGCGACCTTTGGGTTCGCAGACTGACTCCACTCCACTGAGCCACACCGGCCAGGGCTTAGATTATACTTATTAATATTATAATTCATACTATACCTTTATATCCAAGTCTATGTCAATCCTTTCTTTCCCTTTCCACCTATTCATATATTTTTAAACCCTCTTAGGTTTGTTTATTTGTGAAGCTTCTCTGATACTTCCAGGATAAAACATTGAAATAGAGTAGATTTCTATGTGCTGTTCTTGTTCATTAACTGTTTTACGGCTGTATCATTCTTACCCAACCAATGTGAAGAAGTTTTGTGGAAATAAATGGTTTTTCCCATTGGTTAAAAAACATTCCTCTTTGCCCAACACAGTACAAGTTACACAATAGGAGGCAAATACATATTTTATGGACAACTGATAGGATTGGCTTGATATAAGTGGGTTTATGATTTTGCTTCTTCAGGGATGCTACTGGGGAAAGAAGTGGATAAAACAAGTAAATTAGTGAGGATTAAGTGAATGTCTAATAATGATAATTGCTGTTAATTAAAGGGATTCTTAATGAAAGGAACCTATCTTTTTTCCTAGCATAGTGATAACCAAGAGTTTCAGTAAAAAGGGATAAAAACATATCATTTTGCTATAATAAAGTGGAGACAACCACCAAAGGTGGAGTTTTAGAAAATCAATTTGGTTTAGAAATCATTTAAAGGTATTTTGGGTGTTTTTTTGTTTGTTTTTTGTTTTTTGTATTTTTTGCCTTTAAAGATCTTATCATCTCAAGAGGCACTGCCTTAATTACATGGCTTCACTACAGAAATGTACTGAAGCCTTTCGTTAAAGGCTCCAGATCTTGGCTACACAGTAGATCAATAATAGTAATGAAGGTTGCCTAGCAAAGAAGGCTGGCATTGAGAGTTAACTGCTCAGGCCCAGAATCACCTGCCATGAACATTCCTTTTAAGGAGAGCCAACTTGTGCCAGATAAAGCAAATTAAAAATTAATTCAACTAGCTTAAAAGAGAGCTTATTTAAAAAACCAAAAACCAAAAGCATTAGGTGGGAGCTTAGAGTTTACAGAGCTCATTTGTGTGAATCTTGGGAGACAGGTTGAAGATATTTATTACTCCTTTTTAATTTTAGATTTCTTTCCCATTTTATTTCCTTCAAAGTGGCAAAACATCTAATAACTTTAGTGTGAAGCAACTACCAATTCTCAGAAGGTAATTGAAAGGTTTTATTTAAGGAGGTGTTTTCATGGCTTCAGGCACTAAACGTATTGGGTGTGTATTCGTTTTAAATATGTGACACATATGTTAAATGTAATGTACATTGTCTTCAGAGTCTACACATGCCCTGTCTGCAAATCACAGAGCAGGCCTCTGGTTTGCGGTTACTTTAAGGTATCTTAGTTAGTATGATCTGTTGAAAGCTGACATTTATACAGATGTCTGTGCTTAGCTAGCTGCTGCCCCGGTGTGAACAAAGGTAGATAAACCTTGGTAAACTGCATGTAATGTGGTCATTCATTTTGCATGTGCTCAAAGCGTTTTGCAACATCACTACATGCATCATTTATCCTTCTCTTCCATACCTTGCAGATTTGAAATGTGCTCAGAGTCAATGATTTACAGCCTAACTCTTCTAATATATATAGGAGAGCTTTTATAATAGAAATGATAAAACAAGGCCAACAAGGTAGTACTAAGAGATGGCATGTTTAGAGACAGTTAATGCTGGTCATCCACTTTTTACATGGGCATTGTTCATGTCATTGCTACAGTTTTGTTTCTGAGGCAAACTTGCACTTGAAATTAGTGGGACATACTATTAGGGACCAGAGGGAATTTTCATATCCACACTAGTGTTTCTGCTCAGTACTCTGTCCCTCAGACAGTCATAGCTGAGCCAGTTCAATGACATGACCTGTAGCCACCAGCTGCTCTGGTTCTGAGGCTAGTTTTTAAATAATTAATTACTTTTTTGGTCACCAGAGCTTAATCTTGGTTCTTCCTTTAACAAAGAATACTTATGAAATACATGATGCCTTTTTGATTAATAGTCTGTACTCATTTTCTACTGAAATAAATTCTGTTATATGTGTTTGTATACAAGTGCCTATGTACGCATAGCTTCATTTTTAATAAAAAATTTTATTTACTTATTTTTAGAGAAAGAGAAAGGGAGAGAAACATCAATGTGTGGTTGCCTCTTGCACGCCCCCATCTGGGGACCTAGTTCTCAATGCAGGCCTGTGCGTGACAGGGCATTGACTTGGCGACCCTTTGGTTTGGAGGCTGGTGCTCAACCCACTGAGCCACACCAGCCAGTGGGCTTCATTTGTTTTGAAATCTGACACTGTAATGTCAATAAGAAATCTGTATGTTGTATTTATGTGTGTGTGTGTGTGTGTGTGTGTGTGTGTGTGTGTGTTGTATCAGGAGTACTTTTTTAGAAATAATCTGCCCTGAATCAGTTGAATACATCCCTTTGTCTTTTGTAGAGATGGTATTTTTTTCTTCTCTCAGTGTACTCTTTGACCCCGTCACAGAAATTTGGGAAAGTGGAAATGAAGCAAAGCTGTAGAAAAGACAAGGGCAATGTCAGGAAAGGCTATGCGCAATAAAAGGCTGAACAACCACTATTCACAGTATTTTGCATTTAGTCGTAACTTAATGTTGAAGTTATAAATATAGACCCTTAAAAGGGGTGGCTTCCAACTTCATGTATACTTGCCTCTTAAGGGTCAGTCATTAAGATTTGAATTAGTATTTTACATTAACATTTTTTCTAATTATGGGAACTTGAATGGTGGGTTGTTTTTTTTCCCCTCTTTTATTGTCTTTATGTCCTCTGAGCTTTTGTATGCTGGCTTTTAAATACAAATAACTGTGTCATAGAATGTATCATCCTTCTATCTCAGCATCTGAGATTCCTGGATTATTATTATGCAATAATGTGAAAACTGTGTAAAGAATACTATACTGTTTATACTTAATCTTGATATTTATAGGAAGGACCAAAATTGACTGTTCCACAGATTATCCTTTTTTTTGCCTGAGAACTAAGAAAGAAATGACCTTAAAAATCTTTATAAATTGTCTTTCACTATCAAGTTTTGAAAAACAAGTTCAGTGACTTGTATTCCTTAGTATTCTCTTGGTATTCTCTTTAGTACAAATTGTACTGCCTTACTCAACAATAGTCAAGGTATAAAGAAGTCAATGGATAGATATGCGAAGTAATCCATGGCTTTTGACCTTTGAAAAGGAGGGACTTATCACCTGTGAACAAACAAGATCAACTATGGTTAGCACAGTATGACCAGGTGGTCATTCATTTTCCCCACTGCATGTTCTAGATTAATATTTCTTTATCAGAGATTTTTGATTTTCACTCAGTGAAGTTTTGGTTTAACTTTCCTTTCCCTCATTGTGTGAGAACAGTTTCTAGTGACATCCAGCAGCTCTTTACCTAGAATTTGAGTTCAGAGACAAATTACATGCTTAAAATGGATTAGAATGTTTCATCACACATTGGTCTGTAATGAATACCCTGGTAGGATCAGACGGCTGTAATTAGAGTGTGCTTCCATGGCAGAGAATTTGATTAGAGATGAAAAAGTTATAAATTCTTCATGGGAAGAAATTGTCTGATAAAATTAAAAATTACCTGTATTTCATGGATATTCTCTCTGCTTCTTATTTTACACAGTTGCTAATGTTAATTCTGTGCTACAAAGGTACATGAATAAACATGTAAAATTAATTTGATTAGCAGAAAATAAATTTAGAATATGAAATCTTAGATCTAAAAATACAATGTTTAAGGATAGTGTTGAGGAGTAGCCATTTCTTCTTTGTATAACCCTTTTATGTCATGCACATAAACATACGTAAGAACACACCCTTGTTGAACTTCCTTTTTAAATTATGTGGATGGATCCTGGCTGGTATGACTCAGTGAATTCAGTGCTGGCCTGTGAATCAAAGGGTCTCTGATTCAATTCCCAATCAGGGCACATGCCTGGGTTGTTAGCCAGGTCCCCAGTTGGGGCTGTGTGAAAGACAACCACACATTGGTGTTTCTCTCCATCTCTTTCTCCCTCCCTTCCACTCACTCTAGAAATAAAAATAAAATATTTTAAAAATAAAAATAAAATATTTAAAAAAATAATAATTAAAATTATGTAATGGTAACAACACATAATAATAGCAGAGATGATTAGGGCACTTGGTGATGGGAAGTTATTTTAAATATATTCCAAGTATAAGAAGAAAAAAATCCAGACTGACAAGTGACCAAGAGGTGTTTTAAAGATGTGTATTCTTTATATGCTAGTCCCCATTTGTCTGTGATCCTCCCCCTTCCCAGCTGTATGTCTCCTGTTGCCCAACCCCAGCTTTTGTGTGTAGTAAAGAATTCAAGGGTTGGGGAAATTCCCTAGAATTTCCATCTTATAGCTTCCCCTGCAATTGAAGAGATTATCAGTGGAGGCAGTGTCTCTATGCCTTAAATAGGTACTCAAGATATTTAAGACAGATCAGGAAATCCTTTAAGAACACTGGCACTTCAAGAATTTAAAGGAGGGAAAAAAGCCACTAAAACGAAAACGTACCACTTTTCTGTGGAACTTAAAAATTCCTCTTTCCTTCAAGGACTATAGAGAATTGGACACTATTTGGAAGCCTACATGTAAATGATGAATCCCATAAATATTAGACATGTGATTAGAGATTCTATAGATGCTATTATAATGCATTAAAGGAGAAACATACCCATTAACCCCCTTTTTCCAGACATTGCTGAATTCTGACTGTTAATTGCTCACTCAGGGATGGGGGTGGAATAGAAGTGGGTGGAGAGGGAGAGGTGTTCCTCACATCCTGTGCCTGGCACATTACCTGATGCACTACAGTCACACCCCTGACCCCTATTGCCCTTCATTAGAAAAACAGCATTAGGGGAGAAGAGTTTTGCCCTTCAGGGGATATTTGGTCTGAAGACTCTGTGTGTGTGTGTGTGTGTGTGTGTGTGTGTGTATGCATCCACACTACTGGCATCTAATGGTTGAAGCCACAAATGCTGCTCAATGTCCTACGCTGCACAGGACAGCCCCTCAATGAGAAATAAGTATCTGACCCATAAGGTCGATACTACCAACAGTTGGGGGCAGGGAGGAAGCAAAACAACAAATTCAATACATTAAAAAAAAAAAGTTGGTTATTGTTTTTGGTGTAGGGACATGTGCAACCCAGCAGGATCATAAAAGGAGTACATAAAAGGAACGTATGGGGTACCCAGGAGGACTATGGGTGTTGTCTCTGGAGATCTGTACAGAGGACTCACAGTACGTGGGGTTAGCATGACGAGGGAGAGGCAACAATGGGTGATGCAGGGTTATCTGAGGCAGAGGACAGAGCAGGACATGTGATTTAGACTAAGGTGTGTTTTTAAAAAATCATGTTGGATCAATAGAGAACTATTTTCTTTTTCACTTGACCTGTCTATTTAATCAAATGAAACCTCCAGAATAGATAGTTTTGCAGTGTTAAATATATACTATGAAAAATAAATATTTAGGGGATTAAAAATCTCTATCATTATGAGGTTGTACTTTAACAAGTGATTATTGGTATTTTCTTAAATCCTTGTAAATGTTTATGATTAGATGTGGAACTTCAGCTGGGGAGGAATTTGGGAAAGAGAAAGGTTTTTTTTTTGCTGACAAGAAAACTCCTGTCAGAGCTCAGGCGTGGATGTGTTCAAGACGGACCTGAACCAAACAGGTTATCATCAGAAAACCAGGCAGCTCTAAATGATCAGGAGAATGGCAAATGCTGCAATATTGCAGTGAGGCTTGGGATGGGTTATTTAGGAAACCACTACAAAGGGATATGTTCCCAACTTTAAGTCTGAAAAGCAGCCATTAATCTGTGAGGTAAACACAGATGTGTTTCAAAGATACAAACCAAACCTAAATTCCAGAGTAGTCATTTGAAGGCTAGTAGATGGAGAGTCAGTGGCAGGCAGTCAATAAGTGGACACAATAAACATTAGTATTGAAAACCTGTCATTCGGTTCAGGAGTCAAAAAGCAGAACCTTTGCTTTGTAGGGATGAAAGATGCATGTGTGTGAGAGATAAAAGGCCAAGTTAGCAGGCAAATATTCAAGTATCAGGAACAAGGTACTAACACAGCATTCAAGAAACCAAGAGAAGCAAACAAAAAAAGAGAAGTAATAGATGACTGGTCTAGAGCCAGACTAGGGCAGAGAGGTTCTCTGATGCCCCCAACCTGTCTCCTGCTGTTTGTGCCCAGGAAGAGCCTGGCTGGCACTGTCATTGCCATGAAAGAGATGCTGCAGCAGAGAACAAAGCTACATGGCATCCAGATTCCTGACCATAGAAACTGTAATTGTGCATTGCTTTAAGTCACTAAGTCATGCTAACTTGCTGTATAGCAATAGATAACTAAGATGGGCATTGAGCTGGTGATGAGGCTAAGTGAGTATTGGGTTGAATTTTTTTCAAGGCAGAGATGGTGAGAGGAGACAAATAGGATCACAAAGTCAAGTGCATCTCCAGACCATCAGTCACTGTCAGCAGTTGCAAGGACAGGACAGGGCAATTGTCCATACTTGCTCCACTCCCTTCTCTTCTTTCTTGCTGGGATGGCAACAATTTTTGTATATACTTTATGATAGGCTGTACACCGATGAATGGGTAATATGCAAAGATATATATCTCTCTTATAAATAAATATCAGGTCTAGTTCCACTGCTATTACATGGAAATAAAGTATTGTGTTAAATCCAATCATATGGAATCCAATTTTAATAGCTGGAAAAGAAAAAAAAAAACAACAGAATTTCAAAGTGGTGTTCAAAAACAGGATGAAAAGAAAACATGTTCTTAGTGAATTTTTTGTGTGATGTTTGTAAGTTCTCAAATTCTTGATTCCAGTTTCCTTTTTTTGGCCTCTAATCTTTTATGGAAGTAATGATTTTTCAGGTAGACATTTAGACAATGTATAATGTCTCAATTCTAATAGCTTATGGGGAGAAAGAAAAGTAAAATGCTTTTGCTTTGTCTATAAGACAATACTGTATTTCAGGAAAATAACAGAAATGAATTTATTAGATATAAACATGAGGGATGAAATCTAAATCATATTTCTTGCTCTATTACTAGTTCATTTTATACTCTTGGTAACCCTCTCCATCTTTTTGCAGATTGTGTGCATTTTCCACAGTGATTTCAGAAAGAAAGGTGCTATATACATTTTAAAAAAGTTTTTGGAAAAAATGTCATGGTATTTTGGCATGTTTGAGTACTTATTTGATAAACTAAATAATAAGATTTAACATTAGATCAATAAAACCATATATATCACATTAGTTTCCTATTAGAGAACTTTGTATTTTTCTATTTTAGTAACTTTTTATAGGTTTTTGTGATTAAAAGCTAATTTCTTTTTTGTTGTTGTTGTTTTTTTAAAGGTCTTATTTACTTTTTAAAAGATTTTATTTATTATTTTCAGAGAGAAGGGCAGGGAGGGAGAAAGAGAGGGAAAGGAACATCAATGTACGGTTGCCTTTCACTTGCCTCCAGCTAAGAACCTGGCTGGAGACCTGGCTTGCAACCTGGTTATGTGCCCTGACTGGGAATCGAACCAGCAACCTTTGGGTTCACAGGCCAGGGCACCATTCCACTGAGCCACCAGCCAGGGCTATTTACTTTTTTAGGAGAAGGAAAGGAAAGGAGAAAGAGAGGAAGAGAAATATCAGTGTGTGAGAGTTATATTGATTAGGTTCCTGGCCCTCAACCCAGGCATGTGCCCTGATTGGAAATCAAACTGGTGATCTTTTTGTTCAAAAGCTGATGCTCAACCCAGTGAACCACCCCAGCCAGGGCTAATTTCTTTTGTTTAAAATTTCATGAAAGGAGAAGAACATCTCTGGCAAAACAGGTGGTTAAAGTCACACAATGTATAATTGTGAATGCTTAGAAAGGCCTAATGATTAGATTTTTTTCCCATTTTACCCATTTTTACAAAGATTTTTTTCCAATTTAAAAATAAGTGTTCTAATTGCATATTTTAGCGTGCTTGTAACTTCTTACTGTATTAGAACATGCTTTTGTTTATATCTAACTGGCAGTTTTGCAGCATTGGTACATTTTTATATGGTTAGAGAAAAAGAAAAAGAAAATGAAACTAGAAGACCTAAACTGAAAATTGCCACTAAATCAAATCAGAAGTCATTTTTCACATTAAATGAAAGGTCTTTCCTCTTGAACAAACTAAATCTGATAAGAAACCTATAGTGACAAATAGCTTCTTTTTGAAGTACAGTACAATTGGTATTAAATGTTTTGAAAAGCTGGTTATAAATGGCTTTAAATAAATACTTCTATGACTTAGAATCTGGTAAAGACTATCAATGGAAGTTTGCAGAGAAAAATTCTCACAGACTGACAACCATAATTTTGAGACTGTGTTTTCTTTAGAGGTCAAGTTAATGTGTACATCTACAAATTTGGGGGAGTGGGGGCAGGAAAAACAGAAGAAGAAATAGTTATGTAAAATTCCCTTGATTTTTATTATGAAAAAAGTTATTTTAAAATGCCAGCATTATTTTGGGGAATAATTTTAAATAGGGGATGAAGTTATACATATTTTATCCAGTCTTGTATTTAGACATAAGAATATTGTAACATAAATTAAAAGTAATTATATGTAATATATACTAGCCTACAAATAGAAAGGCTTTTCAAAGTGAGAGGCAAACAAGCATTTACTTGAGATCAATAAGAGAAGCTATTTGGGAATTATTTATTCAGGCAGAATCCTAAATAATGCTCTGATTTGGAGACAAAAGAGACAGGTATCAGTGAGGATGGCCTTTCTTTTGGTGCAGATACTATAACATAGTGATGATAATTCTAAATAATGTTTTTAATGTTCAGTCTAGTAGTCATTATTCCAAGACTCATAATCACTTTCTTTTGCACAGAGGTTTTTTTTTTTTTTTTCTTTTTTCTTTTTTGTAAGAAACAAGGTTTTGCTTAGGCCCAGGTATCCTGTTTGTAATGTTCCAAGCTCTGAGGTGTGAGATATTCAAGACCGTTTTCTGGTGCAACACCTCCAGCTCCAATATTCATTTTTCCTATGTATATGCGTAGGAGTGTTGGGTTATAGTTTTGATAGAAATGGGAGTAGTATTTTTAATACTGTATTTTAAATACAGTAAAACAATAATTTTGTAATGTTGAGTGAACAAAGGGTTATTTTATCGAAATGGAGTGCAAAATAATTGGAGTAATTAAAGAAGGAATTGTAGCTGAAGAATTGATTAAATGGGTTAGCAAAATCAGAAGAGAGCAAATAGGCTTCTAACTATTCTGATTGCAGAAAGGTTCTACTGAGTTCTTCTACTTATTTTTATGTATCAATCTGATAAATAATATGAGAAGATGGCAACTTAACTTTTCAAAGTTTAGGGTAAACACTGTTAAAGGTGCTTAAGAGTCATATCATTTTCATGAAATAATGATTTTGTTATTTCTTTTCCAATATTTTCATGTCTCATTGCTTTAGATACTTTAGTTAATGTTGAATAGTAGCATTATATAGTCACTTTCAATGAGAGATAAAATATCTACCAAGGCAATAGCATTAAGCCAGGAAAATCTACATAAATAATGTGAATTCCCTAAAGTGAAGCCTAATAAGCTGCTTTTTAGAGATATTTGGTTGCCTTATGAATAAATCAAATTAAGAATTTCTTCTTCCATAAGCTATCTTGTTTAGTACATGAGAAAATAGTATACCCCTCCAAGTTATCTTTAGATATTGCCAACAAAGTTATTAATTGATAAGAATAGTTAAAAATAGGAATGTTCAAATTAAAGTTCTATGAATAAGCAGCTACATATGACTTTGAACAAATTATTATTATTATTAATTATTTTCATATTTAGAGATAGGGGAAAGGAGGAGAGAAAGAAAAGAAACATTGATTGTTTGCTTCTCATACATTCCCAACTGGGGACCTGGCCCACAACACAGACATGTGCCCTGGTTAGGAATCGAACCAGTGGCCTTTCAGTTTGCAGGCCAGTACTCAATCCACTGAGCTATGTCAGCGAGGGCTGAACAAATTATTTAAGTCTCAGTTTCCTCATATGTAAAATGATGATAATAATGTCATAATGTTACTTTGAGAACTAGATAAGAAATGTCAGAAAATATTCTGACATTGTATTTCTAAATAATAATATTTTAGCTATAGAGTTGGTGATGTTGAAGGGTGGTTTTAATTTGGCAGCTTGCTTATTGCCATTAAGATATACAAATAAAGACTTTTTAAACCATTTCATAAAGATCTTGGACTAAAATAGGATTAAAAGGTGTCCCTTGAGTTTTGGCGGAACAATGACTGAGATTAAGGAAGCCATCTTTCTACCCTAAATCTATTCTGAATATATTTTTCCTTTTAGCTAGTCAACCAATAGGAAGATATAAATCTACTATTTAAAGTTTTTCTTCTCAAAATATATTATTATAATACAAAATTAGTATTTTTGCATTTACAATGCAATTTTTAGGAAAAAGAATAGAATCATAACACGCTACAAGTAAATCTCAGTGGTTTGGAAGTCACTTCATATATTTTAGAGTTATATGGATTTATAGAGCTGATTGAGAGTTTTGAGAAAAGCTGAATAGCCTTAGTTCCCCTGACCTGACATCAAGCTGACAGTTCTGGGGGCAGAAGTTGATTACAGAGTGGTAGGATTTACTGATGAGTCAATACACTGAGAGTTATGTTGAGTTGCAACTGGGAGACATGAAGCTGGGCTCCACTGCTACACAACCTATGGAGCTGTGTCCCTGGCAAGAATGAGGTCTGACGAATGATATGTGCCTGGATAAGGAATATATTAGATTGATGAGAAAGGGTTTCCTCTTGACTGAACCTTTCAAGTGAGATAAATTGAATGGTTAGTTTGGGAATACAATATATTGAGTAAATCAATACGCAGCATGCTCATTATGCCTCTATTATTATTTACATTGATATGTGTACATCTCCTCTTCTAAACATGAGTTTTTAAGAGCTGGATCTTTATCATCTCTGCAACCTTCGTCCCAAACACAGTGCCTGACACAGAAAGACCCTCAAGCATGTTTTAGATCAGTGGTTTTCAACCAGAGGCAATTTTGAACTGAGGAAACGTCTGACAATTTCTGGGGACAATACTTGTTGTCACACAACTAGTGGGCAGATAATGCACAGGACAGCATGTACAACAAAGAATTACCTGACATTTGGCCCTGGCTGGTGGCACAGTGGATAAGGCGCCAGCCTGCGATCCCAAAGGTCACTGGTTTGATTCCCAGCCAGGTCTCCAGCCAGGTCCATAGCTGGAGGCAGGTGAAAGGTAACCATACATTGACATCTCTTTCCCTCTGCCTCTCTCCCCTCCCCTTTCTCTAAAAATAATAAATAAAATCTTTTTTTAAATAATAAATAAAGAAATAAATAACAATTACCTGACCCAAAATGCCAATAGTGTGAAAGTTGGGAAACCCTGTTTTAGATGAATGAATAAACTCATTACTAGTAAATGAGCTCATTATTATGTGATTCTCTAGAATTTATATCACACGTTTTTGCTGTTAAAGTTTAATCCTAGGAATCAGCTAGAAAATATTTAATTTTTATACTCACATGTTTTTGAAAGAAAGTGTAACATTATATCTCAGATTTATTTGGATAATCTTGTTATAGAATTTAAGCTACAGTTAAATTATTATATATTTGAACTTGAATTTTGCTTATATTGAATCCTGAATCCCAATGTTGAATCTAGTATATATTATTTGTTTTGAAATAATAACTTTAAATAAAAATTACACAGAACTTGATTTTCAGAGCTTTAGTAGCATCTGTAGTATAGTAATTTCTTCATTGATTAAAATAAAATATAATGTTAAAATGAAAATAAAGCTCCTGAACGAACATCCATGATGAACTTTTACAGCCTTAGACATCATTCACACATAATGGGCTATAGGAAATTATAATAGCTGTCAGTTAAACTTCAAAAATAAAAGAAGCCTTGAACTTGATTTTTATCTTTCCTATTTTCATCTACTATATAAATATGGCAACCTGACTGATGCCACTGATAGCTAAATTAGAAAGAAGGTACCAAAATACATGTGATTGGAGAAGTGAATAATAACATTCTTCCTGGAAAATGTGCCCAACAAGATTTTAACATCAGCTATCTTCTCTACTATTATCCCAATGAGTAGAAAACAATGAAGAAGTAAGTACTCAAGATAAAAATGATGGTGTTTCATTTTCTAAATTATTTTTGGCCAGTAGTGAAAGTATATATGGTCTGGATTTGTCACAGGGAGCACAGATTCAGTGTCAGAATCATCCAGACACATGTTTGACATCAGACGAAGGGCCAAGAAGGCCGAACTTCTCCACATGTTGAGCAGTACTCCATGTGCCGGGAGTTAGGGCCCTAACTCCTGGAGGAAAGCTAAGGTCATCCCAGAGCCTGCTGATGGGATAGAAGTCCAGCCCTCTGCCCGTTGCATCTTGGTCCTGGAGTCACCAAGGAAGACACAATACAGTCAAGCAATAGCTGGAACAATGCTTTTACTCACACGCAAAAAAAGAGACAAAACAAAATCATCTCCAATAATGTGTATAGCTCTGTCATAGCTAGTGGGGTGCGGGCAACTGACACAGGACAGTTGGCCTGTGTGTGCTCCTCTCTGACGCAGCAGGACTCTGACCTGTTCCCAGTGGAAATTGAAATCTGGGAGTGTGGCTGAGGGCCTTTGACACAGAACAGAGGAACGCTCACTGAACATGACACTGGGAAAGACATCCCCACGCAAGGTGGTAAGCCTGGAGCAGGCTGTGCCTCTCTACCCCAGTAAGGAAAAGTACCAAGCCTAAGGCCTGGTCTCGAATGTGGCCAATTGCGGATCAAAAGCCCATGCATGAGACTTTCCCAACACTGTGTAAAACACACGAAGGTCCCACAGAGAATCAGAAACTCCTCTCAAATAAATGATGTAACCTTTGTGGCAGACTATAGGTTGCTTTGGCAATCTTTACAATAAATTGTATTGCATTTACTTTGAGTGTTTGCAAACAATCCTAGCCAAAGCCAAGCATGCAGGCAAATTTGGAAAATGATGAGAAACTTAACTTTTAAGCATGGGTGGTGTAGACTATTAACATATATGGATATGCTCAATATTGATAGAGCAAGGCAAGCATACTTCCAATGATTTCTAAAATGATTATTCTTCATTTTCAATAGCAAAATGGCCACCATTACCCTCTGGTCAGATGCCCACTCTCAGCAGGGATCCTTGACTGCAGCACATGATTGGATGTACTGTAGGGCAAGAGGGCGTGTAGAATTACACTTTGAAAATCTCCTGATGTAGGAAAGACATTCAGAAAATAGTATCCCATTTTCTTTTAGAGATTCTCGGTGCTTGAAAAAAGAAAATGTTTTACATCATAATGCATTCTGGAACCTGGCGTGAACATAATGCTTTGAAAATCTGGACAGCTCTAGAAGTTTATTAAATTCACTAAATCTCTCTTGATTCCTAAAGGTAAGAAGCAGATTTATCTGTTCATTGTTTTTATTTCCCCCCTGATAATTCAGATCGAGATACAAGGAGAAACTTGGAAACAGATTTTAGAAAGTGCTTAGTTCCTCTGAGTAGCTCTTTCAGCTCTGTGATCTCCAGAAATAAACTAAGTCCTTGAAGCAGTTACACATAAACTACTGTAGGCACATGATTTAAACTGAGAGCAACATAAGCTACCGTGAAGCATTATAGCCTAATTAGGAAAGTGAAACCTCTCCTGAACATGCTATATAATCAAAATGAGACAACTATATACTCACCCATGCCAAGGAATGTATGTGAAGACACAAGTTGGAAAAACAAATCATTAAAATTTATTAGCAAAAATGTACTGCATTTTACCATCAATCTACCATGGTTACAAATGCATTCGATGCATGATAAAGTCAAGATCTACAAACACATTTTTCGATCATTATGTGTAACAATTTCATTTTCCATACCGAAGAATAAAGACCCTATGCAAATATTGAGAAGATTGATTAGGGTCACCGACAATGCAGTCCTAGATGGCACGTCACTTGTATTGATGCCGCATGGTCTGCACACTGGTCTAGTTCCCAAACCTATAGTTTTCCTACACAGCATATGGACTCTTGAGTTTTTAAGGAAAGATGCGCAACTCTCCCAGCCCAAGAGCTGTTACTCAAATTACAAACCGCTGGAATAAAAATAAATAGAAGTCCCTGCATGATATTTTATTAAACCTCTTCACGGGCTCATAAATTTTTCCCCGTATTTGCTTTGCATAGAAAACCAAAACAATGTGCTGGGTCTGCAGCTTTGCAGAATAATCCTTTCCCTGTGAAGCTCGCAGGGTTTCTCAAGTACTCCAGTGGCATCTAAAGAAAATATGAGACCAAAGAGTCAGCTTTTCTGAGAGTAGGCATCCAGAATGTCAGATGGGAGTTTGGAATGCCTCCATGAAGTATAGAATTGTTTACACATGAGAAGTTTGCCAAGCATGCCCAGGAGCAGACAAGACCGAAATCACCAAGTTAAGAGGCATTGTTTCCTGACCACGTTCTCAGTGGTTGGAACACCTGGATCAAAAGCAATGCTAAAGCAAGGGATGATATTTCAGTATAATCAATTGAATGACTAGCTTTGCAAATGTGGGATGATACATCAAGCTTTCATAAAAAGTATTTTAAAGATGCACTCTTTTTGCTATTATATTGTCATCCAAATAAAATATAAAAGCTAGATCAATGTGTATTGTTAAAATGATTAGTAGTAATCCCAGTTTTAGACCTAAAAGGAATATTATGCTAATTACAATAAGTACATTAGCCTAATTAGAATGGTTTTTTTTCTCTCACATATCACTGTAAATATATTTTACAACAACAGCTTTCCCAAGGCTTTTTTTATGTTATCAATTTATTTTGGGTAAATATAATGGGTATTATTATTTGATCACAATTCTATTGCAGATGTGTTATCACCTATAAACATTTTAAGAGATATAACTAGACAGTTTGACTACACTGCTGCAATCTCTATGAAACTGCCTTTAATTTAGCTATAAAAGAAGGAATCTATTGGTTTGGAGAATTGGAGTCGAAAACTGAGTTGGAATATGTACTTCTCCACTTCTGTATAAGGAGGTTCTTAATGGGGCTGGAGAAAGCAAATAAAAGGGCTTAGTGGCTGCTCAGTAAATGGTAGCTATTACTATGAACTCAGTACATCAATCCATTCTTATCAAGCAATTACGATACTGCTTTGGGTGGGAATTGGGCTCTTCCATGGGATTGTGAGGAAAGCATTCCAAGGACCCACACATGGGAGATTCCTCTGCTGTGGCAGAATGGTTTATTTGTGATGCAAAATCAGAAGAGTGACAGTTGTCTCATCTCTATTCACCCCACCATGGAAAATCAGAGCCAGAAACAGAGTCAATGTTCATAGATCCTGTGCCATGTTAAAGCTCAGTTCGGTCCAGCATCTGGCTAGTTTAGTGCGTGCTCCCAGTTGCAACCTGTTGCTACTCTGAGTTATCCAGGCTCCTGCCTGGCTGGACCCTGCCTGTGGAGTCCATGCGGCCATTGGCCACAGGACTGCTAAGGTGCTCAGGCCAGGAGAGATGTGTGAGTGCACAGGGCGAGTGCTAGCCACAAATGAGAGAGACAGACAGAGAGAGAGGGAGAGAGAGAGAGAGAGAGAGAGAGAGAGAGAGAGAGAGAGAGAGAAAGAGAAAGAGAGAGAGAGAGATTCTTTGTTTCCCTGGCATTAGCCTGGGAGGGACCAGGTGGTTTTTCAAAAGAAACAATCAACTTCCCAAGCTTTTATGGAGCTTCTGATAGGTTTACACCCCCTAGTTAGATGGACAGTCCTCTGTAGGCTAGTGCCACCCACTTTGTCAGAATTGGAAGGGGGAGTGTGAACCCTCTGGGAGAGCAATGCTCCAGTTAGTTGCCTGGGGTGTGAACTTCCAGGTGAGACAAACAGACTTATACTGCCCTGTTCATTTATTAAACCCAATGTCTAATTCCAATTCCATTTGCTTCCCTTCCCCTTATTAATCGCTAAATACTTATGTGGTAACAACACTTCATTTTAACTAAAGAGGTGATGCTTCAGATTAGGCCCTTGTTTCATCCATTCTCATTGTCTTTAATTGAGTCTTCTAAGTATATTTTATAAATAGGCATTTCTGGTTTCCATGACACAAACCAAAATATGAAGGCAGGCTCTTCTTTATCCTCCATTCCTCATTATAAATCTCCATAACTTTATTACCTATCAATTTAACATAATCTTCTCAAATATAATTATAATTGAATAAGAATCATTATTTGTGTAAGTATGCATATTATTATATATTTACCTGTGTTTTTAATAGAAATGCCTTTTATTCAAAAATTACTTATTTTACATGTATAAACTATAGCTAAAATTTAGTGCATGGTAAATCTATGCAATTTTCACAATGTTTTGTCAACAAACAGATGTTTCTACCTGTATACTTAGGATGTTTTGCTAATTGTTTCCAGGAGATACAAAATAAATACATTCATCTTATTCTCTGGGGTATTACAATCTATCAGAAAAACGGGCATGTAAATGAATATATATTTTTTGCTATTGTTCAAGTTCTCTGCTTCCTTTTTTAAAATATCTGATTACTGTTTTTTTAATTTAATTTTATTGTTGTTATATTATACTCATCTCACTTTTCCCCTCTGCTCTCCCCTTACCCACCCTCCCTATTGCCTTACCCGCCCCCCCCCCACCCCTCCCAGTCAATCTCACATGTTGTCCATGTCCATGGGCCATCCAGCCTAGTTCCTTGACTAATCTGAATACAAAGCATTGTTATACTACAGAGGCAGCCAGGATGGAATGTGCCAATGAACCTGGCCAGAACAGCAGGATGTGGTGGGAATCTGGCTGGGAAAAACACTTGCTGGGATATGAAAATTAACCTGGGTAGAACAACAGAATGCTGGGCACCCATTTGCTCACCCTTACTGAAATGTGCAGATTGTAAACTTGAAGAGGCCAGTGGAAGCCCCTGGGGGGCGAGCCCTTTTCTTTCATAGTCAGGCCAGATTCTGAAATCAGTTCAGGTTAATAGTGCCGGTTTTTTCTAGAAGTTTTGAGGGAAAAGTCCATTTTCTTCTTCTTTTTCTTCTTCTTTTTTTTCATTTCTAGCTCCCTGCAGTTGCACCACCCCCAATCTCTGCATCCTTTACACAATTCTTCCCATTCTCCAACTCCTCCTGCCTCTCGCTTACAATGACCCTTAGGGTTACATTGGGTCCACGTGTGTAACCCAAGCTACTCTTCCCTTGTCAAGATCCTGACCTTAATCACATTAGCAAAGGTCCTTTTGCCATATTTTGTAAAACTTGCAGGTTTTAGAGATGAAGATGGGGACATATATGGTAGGAAAGCTCCCTTATACTTCAGCTGTGCTAGCTGCATTTAAAAAATTATGGCTAAGCGTTAATTTCATTGACTACTACTGCATCTATTCAGGTAAGTTATATATTTGTTCTTCCATCATTAAAAAATTAAAATTTTATTGTGGTCAAAACATTCATGACATAAGACTTATGATTCTAACTACTTGTATGGGTACAGATCAGCAGTGTTGAGTATATTCACATTGTTGTGGAATCAATCTCCAGAACACTTTCATCTTGAAAAACTGAAACTCTATGTCCATTAAACACCACCTTCCATTTTACCTCTGCTTAGATTAGACCCTGGCTACCCAAAGGAATGACTAACTGCAAGAAAGGAAAGGCAGTGTGTGAGTGATTCAAGATGCAGTGGTCCACACTTGCCCCCTGACACAGTGCTCCTTTGGGTACTTGCTATGCCAAAATCGTTGCATTAAATGCACATTAAATGTGGACAAGTTTTCCAGTAGACTTTAATAAGGGAGATAAAAATTCTAGTAAAGCTAATGCAAAGATCTGGGAGAATTTCAAAAGGAAGAAGGATGGTGGTGGGGAGGACTCTTGATACATAAAAAAGAAAAAGCTATGAGAATGATAGGCTATGATCAGAACAATAGCAATGGAATTGAAGTCATTCTCACAAACAGATTGAGTCCAGAAGGAAGGGAGGAATGAGTCTTAGGAGTCTAAAGAAACAGCTAAAATGAATGAGAAGAAATGTAAGGGAGCCCAGGTGAGCAGGTAAGGAAGTGAAGGGGCCCAGGTCTTAGAGACCCGAGGCTGTAGATGGATCGCAATTTGGGGCCAATCAGTTGGAAGGATGTAGTAGCCAAGCCTGGGAAAGTGAGACAAAAATGAGAATATCTGAGAGACGTGGGGAATCGGCTCTGTGTTTGCTCCACTTCCCTGGGAGTGCCAGCCTTCTGTCCCAGCTCCAAGGGTAGTCTCATATTTACACTCAATGTGCCATCTGTTATTTTCCTGCCTGCCTCGTTATGAAATCCCCCACATGCTGGAGCAGTGGAAATCTCCGCATCTTCCTCCCTGGAAACAGAAATTGTGGATGACCAGGAAGTCAGAGCTGGAGGCAGTTATTCTCTCCAGCCAGCCTGTCTGATGCCAGGGTGTCCCTGGGTGACTGCGATGCCCACACCTCCAGCTGTTGGCTGTTGGCACCGCTGCTGGCTCCCGCCTGGGCTGGTGAGTGAGCCCTGCTTTGAAGTGGTTTGTAAACAGATGCAGCAGGGAAAGTAGAGGAATGTGACCCACACCCTGCTCTGAGGGTAAGTGGAGACACGTCACAAGCATCCCAATTACATCCAAAGAGTACGAATAGGTATTATATTCAAGACACCTGTCCCTGTCCCCATGTTATTTAACTGTTAAGGAAGAAGACTGGGAAATATGTTTTTTAAGGATTTTAGGGAGAGGGGAAGGGAAGAAGGGAGGGAGGAAAACATCAACATGTGGTTACCTCTTGCATTGTCCCAGCTGGGAACCTGGCCCATAACCCAGACATGTGTCCTGACTGGGAAACAACCCAGTGACCCCTTGGTTCACAAGCAGGTGCTCAGTCCACAGAGCCACACCACTTTTATAACCCACACATGCATAAAATTCTCTAGTTCTTGACTTTTTCTCTGATAATTTGCTTAGCATGATATTCTCAAGACCCATCCATGTTGTCACAAAAAGGCAGTATTTCACCTTTTCTGGTGGCTGAGTAGTGTTCCACTGTATATACATACCACATCTTCATCCAATTATCTATTGAAGGACACTTTGGTTGTTTCTGTGTCTCTGTCACCGTGAATAATGCCACAGTAAACATGAGGGTGTTTGTAAATAAGCGTTTGCAAATCTTTTGAGTAGATACCCAGAAGAGGGATGGCTGGGTCATATGGTAACTCTATTCTTTATTTTTGTAGGAATCTCCATACTGTTTTCCATAGTTACTGTACCAGTGTACATTTCCACCAGCAGTGAATAAACATTCCTTTTTCTCCACACCTCTCCAGCACTAATTATTACTTGTCTGGTCGGTAATAGCCATTCTAACAGATGTGCAGTGGTGGCTCACAAAGGTTTTGATTTGCACTTCCTTAATAGCTAATGAACTTGAGCATCTTTTCATATATCTGTTGGCCATTGGTAGGTCTTCTTGGGAGAAGTGTCTTTTCAGGTCTTCTGTTCATTTTTAAACTGCATTGTTTGTTTGATCTTGACTTGTATGAGTTTCTGTATTTTGCATATCAACCCCTCCTTGGAACTGTTCTTCACACATGTCATCTCCCATTTTGGTTGGTTGCCTTTTTTATTTTGTTGGTTGTTTCAATTGCTGTGTTTATGAATTATTTTAGGTTAAAAGTTTTATTTTTATAGGGCTGTAAAAGGGACATGCAAATCATAATAAATTAGAAGTTTCTAATCACATGGCATTTGTTTTAATGCAAAGACCCTGCAGTGGAGCCGCAAAGTGTGGTCTGTACCCAGTGGCTCTCTTTTGGCTACTCCTGTGGGTGTGGTGCTCCTCGTCAAGGGTGCCAAGTGTGCTTCTGTCACAGTGGCAACACTGCTCTCAGTAAGTATCAGGAAGCAGGATGCTTCAAACCTGTGGACCAAAACATGGGGTCCTCATCCTGAGCAAAGGCTATTTCTGATCTGACTCAGTGACTCACTGCATGCCACCCCACTCTCCTGGAAGACAACTAGGAAGGGCTCATGCAGATATCAATAAAGACAATCCATTATATACGTTAATGTGGAACATACAAATATCCCCCCATGCATTGATATATCTATATTTGATCTTGTCTGTAACATGTATTCATATGTAACATACATGTGAACATCTTGGAAGGATACTCTCTTTAAAAAACAACCAGCATAGTTCTGAGATACCACAGCTGGAGGAGAAACATTTCATCTTGGAAAGGCGACATGAACTCCAGAGCATAGTACAGAGGGATGATGTCACAAAATCATCACAGATTATTATATTGTACCATAAACTCTCTTCAGTTCTTTCCATTATCTGGCTTTATTTGACATGACTTAAATGGTAGGAGGAAATATTAGTCTCTAAAGACATCCATGCCCCTTAAGAGTCATAGCTGTCTTTTGACTGTGTTTGTCTACTAGATGGAATCTGGCTCCCATCTTCTTAACTTGTAAGTATTTTCTCATTCAAGCATTCTGCAGTAATGCTGGCTGCTGGGAGACTTTCGAAAGCCCTAGAATAGCTGCACATACATTTTCACAGAAAATTAGTTCTCATTGCTTTTTCTGATGTTTAATTTTTTAGTTTCATGTCAACAGAGAGCAATAAAAAGTAACCAGCATATTAAGGAAAAAGATATAGATATTAGTATGTATTATATAAAATTGTATGTTATAATCACATATATATGTGTGTATATATGTACATTTTTAACAGACAGATGCATTGTGAGTCCTAATGCTTGCTAGATGGCCTTCTATGTGCTATTCTCAAATAAAAAAAAAATAAATAAAGGAAGTATCTCTACATTTCCCAGCAGTATCAGCAGGAGTGTGAAATAATTCTTCCTTTCTGTCTGTTCAACATGTACTGACTCAGTCTATTATGCTATATAAAGGCTATTAAAAAAAAAAACATACTTCAAGTGTGGTGTCTGTCACATCCCAGACTGGAAAAGGGTACTAGACTGTTTGCTCAAGGATATAATTTCACTCTTTGTCTTAATTAGCAGTTGGAAGGTTGCAAGGCATAAAAATGGGGTGACATAGAAAATAAATGCATGTTCACCTGCAGCCAGCAGTGCCCTAAATTAAGTTATTTTCTCTCCCACTGGAACTGACATAGCCATGCCAGAAAAAGAATGAGCTGATTTTAAAATGTGAGAGAGGATGTATGAACCAGAAAACTGAGTACTTTATATAAGGATAAAGATCTTTCTATAATCACCTAAGCATTCTTCACTCTCTACATCTTTTTATTAACAGTCTCAGTTTAACTGTGTGATTACTCAAAATTTATTATTAAAAGAGCATGTTCTGCCTCTGACCTTTGAAAACCATGAGGCGCTGCAGAAATGTAGATGGCATTGTTATTTTGGTTTTAATTATTATCACCAGTGTTGAGATTTGTGTCTGGAATCAGATTAGCATCTGATGACATCCAAAGGTTATTGGAGCTGTGATTTGGTGCCAGTAGGTGAAAATGCACAAAAGACCATTCAAAATTCAGATGGCATTTATTGAACATCTCTTCTGTGGCAGGACTATCTGTGGCATTTGTCTCTAAGGGTTACCGGGTTTATCAAAAAACAAAGCAAATTGAAACAAAACAATGACCACAAGAAGATGCCCCATTAAATTTGAATTTCAGATGAACAACAACTCACTTTAGTATTTTAATTCTTTTCTTAGTTCAATAGTACCCAAATACATAGATGTAGTCATACTAAACAGTGATGTGTTGTTTATCTAAAATTCATATTTAATTGAGCATTCCAAGTTTATCTGACAGTCTTGTTGCAAAGATCGAAAGTTGTAATCTCTGATCTTGAGAATCTTCTATCCTGAGGTTAACATCACTGGCTGGAGCTGTGGCAGAAGAGGGGAGCCATGAGTTCTGAGCAGAGAGGAAGGTATAAGCTAATTCAGCCCCTCATCCTTTTTCTTCCTCATTAGGAAAGTGCTCTACAGGCTCTTCATAAAGTTGGGTTCTCCAACATGGCACATCATTGGAAGTAAATAAGCAAGTCTGTTCATCTGATCTGAACAAGCCTGTGGAAATCTCCCTCTTGGGGCATATGGAACTGGGAACTGATCTGAGCATTGTTATTGGTCACATATTTTATTTCTTACCTTTAAGAAATAGATGGCACCGTTATAATACCTGTCTTTATTTTCTGCCATCAACACCAGCATGCCCTAACTGAATCCCTGTCCAAATGCTGAATTTCTGTCCTGAACTCTTAACTGCCAGATTGTTACCCCTCAGACAGAGTTGAAAATAGCAGGAAATTAGTTGGAGAACCTCTGGTAACTTCAGGCCAATAACATCACTATTTATTTAGTGAAACTTCCTTGAAGGATTACATTCATTTAGCAATATAAGCTTTTGTACCTTTGTTCTTAAAATCACCCTATAATTATTGTTGGAATGCCCATCTATTTAAAAATGCTGCCTGTGGAGAGTTTTAAACAACTACAATTAATGTTTAATGTTCTGCACTTCAGTTTAAATGCCCCAAAAGATGGAAAAATGTGGATTCATATTTATGTCTTTATTTTTGCCTTTATAGAGGGAAAAGGTGAATTAAATGATGCAGAATAAATTGCATCCATTTGTTCCATGTAGAAAGTCAGGAAGGGAAGAAAGGGTGGTAGCTAATACATCTTCTCCTCGTACAGAAAAAAAGACAAAAATCTAATCCATAACTCTAGATAATTCTGAGAAATCCATCACAGAAATGTTCTGAGCTTGTCTTTAATGGGGTTCATTGTGCATTTTGAGACTTGAGTGCACTATTGGAAGTGGTTTCTCCAAGAAAATAAAGATTTCATGTCCTAAAATATTAAATTGTTGACCAGCATGTCAGATTAGACAGATGCAGTGTAATTTCTTAACATTCTAGGGAAAGTATAGGGATAAATAAAGCAAACCAAAGGACTGTTCATTGGTAAGGTTGACTGACTCTTCTATTTTGAGATTGACATCAACCTATAAAATTTAATTTACAGTACTTTATTAACTGTTCAGAAGTTGACCTAACTTTTATTATCAACTATTTAAAAAAAAAACTAGTTTTGTTTTGATTAGTTATCAATTAGTTGTAAATTGCTTGCTTTCTCCAAATAGTGTTGCCTATTTTTTGTGATCTTAGATTTGTATTCAAGGAGGCAAACCAAGCAGTTAAACTGAATTGAGTTTAATAAGCACAAGAAAAAGTAGAAAACTTATAAGCCTATGTGGCATTTTCAAAATTTGTGAGATACCAGGATTTTGCAATTTGAGTAGAAGACACAATATTTATTTACTTCTTGTCGATAAGGAAGTTTGTGCTCCTAGGATAAAATATAAGAAAACCCAGAGGTTATTATGTTCTCACTCCAGCATTATTAGTGACAACTTTGAAGCTGTCAAATACGTTTCCTTTGCCCCAGTTTCTACCCTTTGTAATAAGTGTAAATACATGAGCTTTTTTTTTTGGTGGGGAACAGATCAGTATATTGGTTTTCTTCTATAGATTTAAAATAACCTCAAATGGCAGGTGAGAAAGACTACATGCCTCACCCTGACAGTATCTTTAATATCAAGTGTATGCTGGGGACAGTAATGGGTGCAGGTCAGATGTGGGTGAGGAGGGTGGCACTCCTGGAATTGGAAGTGTGAGCTGGGTCATCATTATGGACAGAAAAGAGTGATGAGGCCATTATCCTTCCTCTACTGCTTTGTGAGTTCTCTCACAACCCAGGAGCTCCCAGCCTGTGAATGCAACTTATGACTAAGACATGTGTTTTCTTATAAGAGTACAAGGCAAACTCAACTTTTATTTATTTCTGGAAAGCCATGATTCTGTCTTGCTATTACAGAAAATGTAATAAAGTGTACAAATACTTATACTCAGGTTAAGACACATGCTCCCAGATTTTGAGAGAAATATGTGCAGATGTTTCAACACTTAATAAATACTATTAAAACACAAGAAACCATTGAACTAGAAATTAATTATTCATTTATTCAATACATACTTATGAAACAATAATTACATTTGGGGTACTGTACTAGGTGTTGGAAATACAATCTTAACCAAAGTGAGACTGGTCTCTATGTTCATGGACCCTGTGTAAGAGATACTGCAAGCTTCGAAAGGAGAAATCTAACCCTTCCCAACATCAGTTGAACAAAAGCCAGCCCCAAGATCCAGAGAACAATAGCCTTCACAGCATGGGATTCTAAATGACATAGTAATAAATGTGACAGTAGACAGACAGAAAATACTTTGTTTTATGTAACAGGGACATGCGCTACAGTTTATTGCAGTCTCCGTGCAAATCATTTTTGCTGAGCTCTTTCAAAGGACCAGATTTAGGAATGAAATAGGAAAGCAGCTGTATTCATTTGCATGTGTTTGCACGTACACTGCACATTCTTCCCCGGAGATTAGAATTCTTAGAACTTGCCTCAACAATGTATTTTCAAAGTTTATCTTTTCTCCATACCTTCTTATAAACCTAATTATGGTTTTCCAAATATCCATACCAGACGTTTGTAATGCATACTTGAAAGGTTCTCCTTGCTAACCATATTGGAAAGATGCAACATTTGCCATCCATGAATGCAATAGATGTGAAAACCTGCTGACATCTGAGCCCAGGAAAAGCGACAGCCAGAATAGTTACAGTGTGTTTAGAACTGGGAATGATGAAAGGCACAATTTGTGCATCCTACATGCCATCCTTCTGAGTCGGAGTCAAAGGTGTGGTTCCCCCTCTAAACCTCTCTGTGTCAGAAAGAGTAACAAGCCTTCAATATGCTTTCAGATAGTTCAGGCTTTCATTGATATTTCAGTTCTGTCTTTTGTTTTGCAGTCATGGTGCTTGTAATATTTAACAAAAGCAATAATACTGTTAACGGTCACATGTCATTTTCTTGATGTATGCCAGTGATGTTGCTAAATGCCTTTGCCATTTATTCAATTGCTAGGGAAAAAATCCTACAAGGTAGGCAGTATAATTATATTCACTTTCAGATAAAGAAACTGAAATTCCCAGAAGTGACCTGAACAAAAGACGCCAAGTTAGTAAGTAGGTTAGCCAAGATTCCAACTAGACCCGTCTGATTGCAGATGTTGGAATGTTCACCTCTACTTACCCTGCTAAGAAAAGCAGTAAGTCAATAATTAAAATAGAGCAAATTGTGCCTGGAAGAAAAGCAAGCTCCAGTCATTTAGACAGGGATAGAGATGGGGTTAATACATATGTGAAGTGTCTATGTGAAAATTTCATTAGACACTCTGTATATACACCATATGCATACAGGGTGAATTAGATTTATTTATTCTCACCCTCTTTATTGAAAGCAGCAGCTTAAGATAAAAAAAATAATAATAAAGCAAAATCTATGTGATCAGCCAAGAAGTATTAGATAAGTGGATATGCGTAGAATACTAAATCAGTCTGCTAGTCCTTTCACGCTGGCTGTTCAATATCGATATAGGCATGCCCGACACTTGAACTGAGAGTTTTGGGGCTTATTGGTACCAATCTGATAAATCTTCAACAAAAAGTATCATGAAATTCACATGATAAAAAAGAGAATTAAAATACACATTTCAAACCCTAGAGTATTACATTACAACTTGATTTTTGGTCCTTGAAGTCATTTTGCTGAGGAAGAAAATGACAATTTTCATAATTTAGGAACTGGTTACTTTGCATGCATGCTGTGCTCAGACTTAACCAAAAAAGTATGTTCTTGTTTAAATTCTTTAAAAAAAAGTAACAGAAATCACCAGGCTGAGAAGAGGTATGAAGATGCTTTTACATCTTCTTCCAAAGGCTACAGTTACCCTCTTCTCCATCAATTAAGAAATTAGGCTCCAAGTTTCTTTACAACCTGACTTCATTTTATATGCCTCACCTTCTTTCCTCTCAATGAAGCCAGAATTTTATTTCTGACACTATATCTATATACAAATCCAATTCTAGCCTCCTATTATTGAGTTCTATAGCACACATATGTATGCCATGTCTTTTTTCTGTTTCTTTACCTACTGAAGATTCAGTGAAATCTTACCAGCTCCACAAGATACATTCCAAAGAGCTAACGGTACACTTATAATCTATTACACTTACAATCTTTGACACGTTTATCATATTGTGTATGTGTGTGTGTGTCTGCTTTTAGTTTGGAAGGCACTTTGGCAATACAAAAATAAAAATGCAGAATTTCTTTAATCCACAATGACACTGTAAAAATGTTTGTATATATTTATAATATATGTATATATATGCAGAAACTTGAAAAATTACCTAAAGAGAAGATCAGATAAAATTTATTTCTCTCTAGGGAGAAGGCTACATAGTTTGATAGAGCTGGAAAATATAAATAACTGATTTTTATGATAAGCACTTATAATGTTAACTTCTTTGTGTTTTTTATCTAATCTTCACAAAAATTTTGCTGCAATAAATGCTCTATTATCCCCATTGACAGATGGATGTGGATCTATGTTTAAATTTGCACACATGAATTACGAAAGGATACAGAAGTCATTGGCAGTGGTTGCCGATGGGAAGTGCAGTAAATACTGGGACACATGGTTTTCATTTTGTTCCCTCCCATATTGCTTTAAAAAATATTTTGATGCATTTCAAATAGTAGAGAGAAAAAGTCTAGCTGCACTGTAGACTCTTTTAGGAAGAAGTAGTGATCTATCTAATTGATGAATTCAGTAGATCCGCCGCTGGCACATTTATTTTTATTGGAGACAAAATAAAAACACAAATGCAATTTTCAGATATATAAATTCTTAGAGAAAGCAAACTTGTTCTTTTATTTGAAGATAGGTCATTTTACTTATTTCATATTTGCAGGGTTGTAAAATGGTGCAACTGTTTTTTAACAACCGTGAGAGAATTTCTGAACATTTTCATTCGAAGTAGGCACTGTGTAAGAATATCAGTTCCTCTGAACTAATCCAGCCCTTGTTCAATGTTTTATGAATTTGTAAAGCATTATAAGCTCTACATATAGGCATTTTTTTAGAAATGTGCACTTCCTTATACCTGTACATGAAAATGTCAAATAGCTGCTCATTTTCAAGTCATTCAAGAAACAAAAACTCATGTAAAATAATTCAATGCAAGGAATTTAATATGGAAGATTATTTTCAAAGATGTAAGAAGACCTAACAAGCCACAGAGGAAGATGATGTTTTCTAATATTGAAATTGCTATTTTCCCTAGGTTCCAGGCTCTACAGAGGAGCCCAGGAGGTGAAGTTAGAGTCTGAGGGGCCAGCCTATCCTTTCAGAGACAACTTGAGAACGTCAGCTGCCCAGGATGGCACACAAGTGGGAAGAGGAAAGACACGCCTTGGCTTCTCTCTTCTGCTTGGCAACTTTCTGTCAGTGCCCCCTATTGGTTGATATGGGCCAGGAGTCAGTTAGCAATGGGAAATTTCTCGGGAAATGCACTTGGCAGAAGTCAGTTTTCTATCCCTGTCCCACACAGAGCTGAGCAAGGGAGAGAAAAGAATGATTTTGAGAGAAAACATGTAAATGAACTGCATTGTATTAACAATTTACAGTGAACTCCAGTTGCACCCTGAACGTCTCTTTATTCCTAGTGCCTCTCCTGTAGGGGCACTTTTAAATCTTTTAGCTACTCCTTCTCTAGTTTTATTTATATTTCTAAATAACGTTCTATACTGTGTGGGGTAATTTTTCAGGTTGAAATAGTATTGTTGGTTTTCTATGATGTTGGACATAGGCTTTGTTCTTTTATTTGACCCTCCATCATTCTTGCAATAGAACTATTGCAATAGAACAATTCCGTAAGTGTAAGCTAGCAGGCGGTATTCACACCACTGTGTTATCTAAGTACAGTATGTCCTGACTTCACATCATTGATAGGCCCTGGGACTTTAAAGAAGTGACATAAAATGAAACCAATTTTACCATAGGCTAATTAATATAACCAAGAGTTAAGTTTCTATGGCCTTGAATGAAGCAATATTATTCAAGAACCTGCTGTCTCACTCGCTGCTGAGCCAAGTAGCATATTAATTATGTTTACTGTTCTCATATTGTATAGATACCTGTTTTGGAGAATAATCACTTATTCTTTCATTTGTATGATGTCTCATAATATTCTTAATTCTACTTAATGACCTAAAGTAGCATCTAACTTTCTATTGAGTTTTTTTTTTTTTTTTTTTAATTAAAGAAAACTTGTATGTGGTACCTTCTTTCTCTTGCTCTGATCTGACCTGGCTGCTTAGTTTAGCTCTCTGCTGTCATATGGGAGCTGCATCCCAGCTCTCAGGGGTCCTTTCTCCTGGGGCACTCCATCAACAGAACCTACCCTGCTCTCAAGGGCCTGCTGGACCCATTTCCAGCGATTCTAGGTTACCATGAGCCCATTCTCTTCTTGTTCCAGCCCTGGACTGGTTTCCTAAGTGTCTCTTTGTCCCCTTTTTGTCTTTTCAGGCCCCCAATAATTCTCTCTGCTGCAATGCTGGCATGGTTTCTCTTTACATGACAAGGCTGTGACTGAAACACTCCAGAACTGACCTTGAAGCAATGCAAAGGCATTAAAAAAATGCAAGTAATGACAGCATCAGTGGACTGTTATATAGAAAAAGAAGGAGTGTCTTAAACTGCAGGCTTTGAAGTCCTACAGCGCAGGATTGCATCTTGGCTCAGTTACTTGCTATGGTGTGAGCCTAATATTTTTGAACATCTGTTTCCAAATTGCTAAACTAAGAATAATCCCTATTTACTTGCATAGATATCAGCAGTAAATGAAGTAATAGATGTGAAACACTTAGAACAGTGCTTGGCCCATAACAAATGTTCAATAAATTGTTTTTAACATATTAGAAATAAAGAAAAGTTGATTAAAGGAGATGTGTGCTCACATTTATTAAAAAGTCACCAATTTATGCTCTGTGTATGTTTCCTGTTAAAACTTAGGGTGTTGTATTTGCTACTAGATATTCAAAAATATGACCTTATTGGGTTTTGGAAAATTTAGCATTGAAATTGAATTCTAAAAGATGCTATCCAGTGAAGGTTCATTCACATATCTGATAGGTTTCCATTTGCCACTTACTAGATTCTCACTCTCTTCTCCTAGTTCTCTTTATTTCAGTTTTCTCTATATCAGACATTTGTATTTCTTAAGCACTTTATTTGTGTCCAGTATTGAGTTAACCAATATAAAGTAACCATTATTTATTGGTTACTTTATAGCACACTTGATTTATTTCAAACAATTCTTTGGCACAATTCATTGAAATAAGCCAAGGCTCCAAATCTCTTTAGCATTTGAAATTTCATCCTTAACTGTTGCAACTGCATATTTTCTCATAGGAATGGATAAATTCCATCATTTGGTAAAAGTTTGAATTGTGGAATGTCTCCAAATTTTCCAAGTTTCTAAAAATACATCTTATGAGCCTCAACCCTCACAACACACATTTTCTGGAATTCTGCACATTTTACACATAAAATGTAGTGGTATTTTAATTAGGTTACTTCCACAAGGTCAGATGTAGTCACTGCCAGAGCCAGGAAACACACTGAAATCTTCTTTATCACCTTGTAATGTCATTTGTTACCCAAATGTGAGGTGCCTGTCCTTAGGTATAACATTCATTGAGGAATTGATGATACCAACAAGTTATTTATGTTCAATTTCTAATGTCAGATCTTCAAGGTTATATACTGCATCTACTTACTATCTTGTTCTCAGTTCGAGGATGAAAGTAGGCAAAACACAGCATGTTTGAATCACCTGGGAGACTTTTTGTATTCTTATGACTTGGGAGGTATGTGTACATGTGTGTGTGTGCATGCATGCGTGTGTGCTGTGGTGTGGGCTGAGGAGGCAAGGATGAGGAGGATTGAGAAACTCTGTGTTAAAATGTTGTAAAACAAGCCCAGGGAATTTCCTTTCCTAAAAGTATTTTAAAACTAAACTATTTCTCTGCCTAAAATGAATTAAAGTATTTAAAGTTAGAAAAAGCAATTATTATTAAAGCTTAGTCTGCTTCAATATTGCTGTCACATAAAGGCTTCAGAGTAAACTTTAGGATCGCATACTCATTAAAATGATTTATTTTAATAGTTAATTTTTATCAATTCTTCAAAGAGCCAATTAACAACAGATTGATAGGATACTACAATGCCATGTGTGAAACAGACAGTACATTACGTTTGAAACACCACTCACTTGAAGATTATTTGGTCTCATTTCTGTTCCTCCTTAATAGGTTGGCCTTTGGAAGACACTTGCTTTCCAGGATCCTATTTATCACATCCATGAAATGAGGTGAGTGAATGAAATAAAGTCTAAAGATTCTCCAACACTCATTCTCTACTTTCTAGGATTTAACAACCAGATCAGTTCAGAGATATTCAAGGACATAACTATCAAAATGTTGTTAACACACATCCAAATAGACACACACCTGAGTGATTTTATGGTTTCAGGTAAGTATAGATGAGTATTTATTATCATATATATTTCATGCCATATAAAAATAAAATATTAGCCTGTTTCCGTCTTTATCTGTCTCTATATCTCTGTCTCTGTCTACATACATACAGAATGGTCAAATTAGCCAGAGTGCAAAGTATAGCCCTTTGAATTCTAACAGATGTGAGAGGATTAATTTTCCCTTTTGCTCTGTTGCCTCAGAAAATGGATTCTATGTGTGATTATTCCCAGTTTTTGCTTAGGAAGGAAAAAATAAATTATTTTATGTTTTCAATGAAATAAATGGGGGATGATTGTGTACATAACTCCCTGTGTGTATCTATTACTATATGTCAGGTAACTGAGGACTTTCCAACATATGAAAGAATTTCTCAACATCATATTTAACTAAAAAATTGTCTTTTACTTTGCCTATATGCATGATTATATATACATTATATGAATATATATAAAATGGTATTATGTATTTAAATATTTTATATATAATTTATTTAAGAATTTATTCCATTGGAAGTTAAGAGTTTATTGCCTTTGTCAACGTTGATATAATACACTTTATTATACTCTGACTACATCATCTTTCTTGATAGAATTAGCAGAGGTAATCCATGTTAAAAAATAAAATAAGAGCATTTAGTTAGTATAATCATCTGTGTCTTATGAAACCAGAAACCAATATTTTTATTCTGAATTTCCTGCACTGTTTACCTGAGCTTTATTTTGACACAATCATTTTTAACACTCTCACAAGCAAGAGCTAAAGACTCAGAAAGAATCAAAAAGGACATAAATTAAGATCAGTGGCCCCAATTTAGTTTGCTTCCAATAATGGTCCATACGGAATAATCAGAGGTGATAAACAATACAATTCAGTGGAGAGCTCTGACCTTCTGTGTACAGAGCAAGATAAGGCTCATGCAGATCCCTGTGTTAGCTTTATCTTTCAAGTTCTTAAATTGTTTTGATAGAACTGCCTGACTTCAATGTCAAATCCGATGCATTGGTGAACCATTTGTTCAGTTGGCTTCAACCCTCATTTCTATTATATCTTTGCTGGACTTACGTATATCCAGTTAAGTGTTTGAAGCAATCATAAGATAAATGGTCACATTTTTAAAATGTCTTATTTATTTGTATTTGGAGATCTTAAAACTAGACATTTTAAACTATGGCATGCTTCTTGCTATCATTCTTTGTAACTAGAGATATAGTTGCAATAAAATATTCAAAAATATAACTTAACTTTTAAAGGATATTAGTTCTGCATAATATTTTATAATAAATTTTTAGTTTCATTTTCGTTAGTGGTATTTTGTCATGGCCTTGTCTCACGTCATAGGGAAAAAGACTAACTTTACAGAATATGAAAGTTAATTTCACTGGAAAGCCTGTTTGTCTTTTTTTAAAAAGTCTATGCCTTATCAAATGGCATGTACTGTATACTCCTAAAAATTACATCTTAATAATGTATTTATAGTTATGATGTCTCAATGTTTAACAATATTAAATTATTTTGGTAAATACAGGATGTGGCAAAAGTAGGTTTACAGTTGTTCATATGGAAAAATTATAATACAAGAATAATCTCTGTGTTTTGCATACTGTAAACCTACTTTTTCCCTGCCCTGTATTTTGTATTTAGACTAATAACCTTTGACAATAAATATAAGCTAAAGGTTATAATCCTAAAGATATTAGGAAGCAGGGAGTTGAGCCAGATAGAAATTTTAATTCTACCACCAGGACTTGAGTTTTGTGTTGTTCTGTTTTGCGTTAAGAATCAAAATGGCCAAAGGAAGCAGGAAAAATAAGCTGATTTCTTACTCAGACATGTTAGAAATCATTTGTGGGAAGCATTCGTGTATACAGATATTTCAAAGGAAGAAGGAGGAGGAAAAATAAAACCTTTGAAATATCACTTGAAAAATTTTAAAGAAGGCAGCTTTACTCCCGAGAAAGACATGGGTGGAAAAGTAAGAGATGGGGAGGTTTAAGTCAAATAAAGAAAAGAAGAGACAAGGAAACGTTCATGGAATAAGGTAAACTTAGGGTCTGAGAAATCATTAATAAAACATGGCGGGAAATGCATAAAAAAGAACAATAAAAATGGCTTTCTATAAAGTCAGCCTCATATTCATTTGAATAATTGCGAAAGGGTACATGCTCCACCCTGTAGACTTTGGAAACACTTTGAGCCCAAGAACTCTGATGCTACTTACACAGTCTCCACTCGAGAATCGCTTTTATTACCATATATTTCTTCCTTGCCTCCCACGTTATTACTGTGGTAATTGTTAAATTTCTCATTATGGAGAGCCAGCCTCTCATAAATATTATATGTGGCTATTGTTGGCAGACACAGTGTCAGTTTCTTAAGAAATATGGAAATTTTGTAATTTGAAGTGATTCATTATTTATCTTTTTTATAATTTTAATGAATACAGCTGTCTCTTATTCATTAAAAATAGAACAACAAAAATATCCACCTCGCCATTAGCCTCTTGATTGATCTGTCCCATTAAGCCAAAGATCCAAGCAGCGCACCTGAAAGTACCTTAATTCTTCTTCAGGGAACAGCATAGCACTAAAATTATTTGCTTCTCAATATCATTAATTTCATTTTATAGATAGGAGGACTTTTTTTCTCTGGACTGAGGCAGATTAAGATTACTTTTCACTCATCCTATTCAGAGAACGCTTAGTAATAAAACAGAACTAAATGGCTTTTATTAAACACTATTTATTTGGGAGAAAGACAGTTCCAAGAAAAGTTGAGCAAGTTAAGTTCAGAGTGGTTCTCTCATCCTATTGTAGGAGAGACAGCCAGAGTATTTTGTTTTGTTTACTAGTACATATACGAGATCTGTCCTGAAAGAACTGGCCAGGAAAATTTAGTTTGACGCTGGTTCTATACTTTCGGGACAGGCCTTGTATAGCTGTATATTACTTGTGCCTATTGAGGGCTATGCAATGATCACATAGTTACTCATCATTATGTAGGTGCCAGAAACTCCTGGGATTAACACTTGTGCGCCTTTCTCACTGTCCTGGGAGCCTCCTGGCTTCTGTTACGTTGTCACTTGGCGGTGGGTAGAAAGACCAGTCACTTCCAACTATTTATATCCAAATCATTCTCCAAGGACTGCTATTTTGACAATTAAGGAAGAAAAACTTTAAAGATGGTTTGGTGATGGAGGGGTAAACATTTCATGGGATTGTTAAAATAATACACAGTTTTTGAAATAGTAATCTTCATTTCTTACTTCAGCAGCTTTTCTTGGTTACTGTATGTACCAAATAGAAGGCTTTTTTTTTTTTTTTCCTTAAAATTATTCTTCAGAACAGAGGATGCGTCCTTGAGAAGCCTCTCACGTAGAATGTTGCTTTCAATCATTTGTTCTGAACAACAAAGTTCAGGTTTGCCTGAAATTATTTCAAACTATGCTAGATTTTGAGGTTTATAAAAGTCACCTTATTTAATGGGTGAAAAAGGGAGAAAAGAAATTTAAAACAGATTTTGTAATTACTCCTGGGGGTATGGCATTACAATTGCAAGTGTTGGGTATGGTTGTTAACAAATCTTTTGACAGGCAAAAGGCCAGTTATTCCCTTACACATATTTCGGTCCCTGAGAACCTAGAAGAACAAAGTGCTAAACCCCATCATAGGAGTAGGATTATTTTGAAAAAGAATAGTGTCTGGATTTCTTTATTTTGTGTCTTCTCTTTTCAATTTAATTTTACACACAAGTATCCAGGACATTGTTCTTATTCTGTATTCCAATATTTTCATACATCATGTTTTTCCCAATTTTTTTTTGCATTTTAAAGCAATGTAGATGTAAAAGATTCCATGCTGTGAAAAAAGAAATAATGCATCTATTGTTATAGTAATGATCAGGGGTGAAGATAATGCTATCAAAGAGGCATGTGCAGTTTTGAAATAAGAATGGAAAAGAATAATGGTTCTAAAAGAGTCTTTCATTTTCCAGAGCTATGTTGTCCAATATGGTAACCACTAGCCACATGAGCCAACCTGAATTTAAATTAATTAAAAGGAAAGAAATTTAAAAATTCAACTTCTTTATTAGCCTCATTTCAAATGCCCATTAGCCACTGTGGCTAGTGACTACTGTATTATAGTAGATACAAAATAGTTCTATCATTGCAGGGAAGTTCTACTGGCTGACACTGTACCAGAATATATAATTTTCAATGTCTGGGCAATTGAGATAATTAATATTATAATTAGATATTGGCTATTTCATTTCTGTGCTTCTATTTAAGTTGATCAAAAATGTTTTGGGATAAAATAGGAAATTATTTTACAGTTGAGGTTATTTTATATTTGAGCACACGTAGTAATATGTTTAAAATATAAATTAATCATGTTTATTTAATTAAAAGTCAATGCTTTAAACACTCAGGCAGTTTGTTATTGTTGGAACATGGTTGATGTTGACATCACATCACATATGAAAAAGCAAGTATTAAAGTCACCGATTTTCAGGTAATGAACACGGGATTTCATATTTAATGAAAGTTTCACAGTTTTCGTAATCCCTGATTTTATTTCATCATGACATTTGCTACCACAGACTTCACAAAAGGGCCCAGGGACACTAAATAACATGTTGTGTGAAAGTGTAATATAGAATAGTAAAACTTGTAGTTAAGAAAGAGTGAGAACTGCATTGCTTTTAAAACACTTTTTCCTGGTAAGTAACCCTGGCAGGATTAGTGGCTTCTCCTACCAGTTGATCCAGAGCACAGCGTCTATAATTATAGTCTTAATGGAATGTAGAAAACATGTATAAGATCGACTTCTAAATTTAAAAATACAAACCAGCCTAGCAGTTGATTCAGAAATCCAGGAGGATTTTCTGCAAGTCAACCTCTTTGGTTATATGGATTTCCTGAAGGAATATTAGCACAAGCCTTCTGGTGATGTTACATGTTGCTCTAATTTCTGTGTAAGAAGTAAAATGATTAAATCGTCAGGGTTCTCACTGTCTCCCTCTGCATCCTTCACTGCAGTCCTCTTCCCTATTTTCTGAAGTTAGAAAGGACAAAATTTTCCCAGGGAAAGTCTTCAGAGCTGAGGAACTGTCCATAGAGAAGTCTTACTTACATCTCCCCAGACCTGAGATGAAAAGGGGAAGCTGGGGATGAAGTGACAGATCAGGAAATGGAACACAGGTGCCAGGAAGGCATCCTAAATCAGAGGAGGGGGCCTATACATCAAGGTCTAATTGAGCCCCAACAATTTTACTATGCACTGTGTAGGGCTCCACCTAAAACAATCAACTAACACCTCAGTTCCCATGTCCCTGTGAGTTAACTGCTGAGCCAGGAAGAGAGACAATTTAATCATTCCACAAACACATTTAGCAGATTTTTCCCCCAATAATTTCTGTGTTAGTCATTTTTCTAGATTCTGAACTACAGGAATAAACAAGGCAGAAAGAGTCCTTGCTTCAGCAACCATATACTCTAGTGATGAGAAGCCAGCAAACAAACGCACACAAGCACCAAAGAAATGAACAAGTAAGAATGTAAGCCTTCGAGAAGTCTTATGAACAGATCTCTAGACTGAGGAAAGGATGTAACAAAGGTTTCTGACTTGGTCGGAGGGTTTGGTGGAGTCTTCTAAAAGGAAGTATTATCTGTGCAGCACCTGGAATGCTTCCTATGAATCAGATGGGTGAGGAAGAAGAAGGGGAGAAGAGAAATGGAGAGGGAAATACCATCCTGGGTGGGGTGTACATCATGAGAAAAGTCCTCCAAAGTGTAGGACGTGGCACATTGGAAGAGATAAGGGCAACCCAGTGTGGCAAGAAAAAGAAACAGGAAGAGGGACTGAAATGACATGAAAGAAATAAGCAGATCACACAACATCAGGAAGGCTACTTTAAGGAGTTTAGATTTTATTTCATGTGCAGCAAAGGTTTCAAGCAGTTCAGTGTGGAGAGTGGACTGAGGTGGGATAAGGGGATGGGGTAACATGAATTAGGAGGCTTTGTGATACCACATGAAAAGTCAATTGTAACTTTTTGGAAAAAGAGAAACTAAAATCCAATCTTAGTGTATCTGAAAGGTGAACATAGCAAAAAGTGGGCCAGATAAGCCAGTCACCAAAACTCAGGAGAAAACTAACAGGAGGAAGTTTTAGAGCCATTTTGGAAGCAGACGAGAGGCTAAGAAAGTCTGAGCTGGTGGAACTTGGGTCTATGTTTAGTATCTGTTTGCTATTTCCCTTTCTTTATGCATAGCTCTTCCTTCTGTGTCCTCTTTCTTTCTTCCTTTTCAGCATTTCCTCCTGGGTGGATGTGTTTACCTCCTGGACATCTTTTTGATGTAAAGTATCTTGCTAGGCAATATCAACTGTAATATAAATTACCTCTAAAGTTATGTCTCTGAGCTCCACTATTCAATTAATTTTAATGTCCCACATTGCTTCTGGGAAAATTTGGGTAGGGCCCCACAGACAATTCAAATTTAGTATTTTCAAAGCCAGGTTAATTTTATATTTTTTGCCATTCTTCACTAGCCACTTCTTGCATAGTCCCTTTCTTAATTAATAACTAACATCCGCACAATCATTTACATAAGAACTACTGCAGCTCCTCCAATTTCCTTCCACCTCCCACCTCAAACACAGATGTTCACACCTCACATTCAGGTCAGCGTTACTCTTTGAAATGTGTGTCAGTTCAGTCTTACACTGGCTCCCATCTTGATGAGCTCTTTCTAACTCTGGCCTGGAAGATCACAATAAGTTCCTATTTTACTCATCATTATCTTCCATCTCTGATCCATTCTTCTTTTACTGGATATTTTTTTCTCTAAAATTCCCATCTGATATTGATTAATATCATCACTTTGTCTACTGTATAAAACCCAAGACATGGCCTTCACCTTTTCAGCCTTTCACGCACTCCGAACTTTAGCCATGAAAGGCTGTTTTCCTTCTGTAGACATGTTATGCAGTCTCCTTAACTATATGATTAGTTTAAATAAACTCATCAAGGTATAATTAATCCTCCTCTCCTCTATTTTCTCTTAGCATCTCCCTTGACACTACATAACACTCAGATTTGCTTATCATTAGTGTTGTCTTTGTAACTACAGAAACACACACTAATTGAAGGCAGAGCCAATGTGATCGCCCCATCCTTATATTCTCAGGTGCCTTCTGTTAAATTGATTACAATAGTTGGCACACGGGGTGTGGACAATGTGCTTTATTGAATTGAATGTTGCCTTTTGTTTATCTGAAATATTCTTCTTTGAGCCCTAGCTCTCACCTCCTCTATAGGGATTGTACTTCAAAACCCATGGTATATACATACAAAATAACTGAAATAATTAAAAAAAAAAAAAATCCTGGTTAAATCATAGGAAGAAGGTTGGGTGGAGAGTGATGAAGGGAAATAAACTTTTCACTTGATGATCTTCTGTACAGGTCAAGCAAATGAAATTCTTCGGCCCCCAACACACACCAGGTCATACTTACTTAAAGACTTGAATATACTTCAAGCCAACTTGTTATGTCATTTTCCAGAAGTTGAAAGTTTTTTCTTGAATGTTTCCATAGAATATTATTCTAGACTTTAAAACAGAAAAGATAAAATGAAGTGCATATTACATAACAATTACTATAATTTTTAAATATTTGAAATCATAAATGTTTGTTTTTTATAATTACATTATGATTTGAAAAACTTGTTTATTTTTTTTCTTTATAGCTCTCCCCAATGCTGAGAAAAATCTAATTGCAGTCAGTATATTTATCTCAGGATACCATGTATAACGTGTCATTATTTAAAAAAATTATTTAGAAATACATGTAATTGATTTACCCATAACTTAAAATGTATGAGCAATAGGACAATGAAAGTAGTTTACACACAGAGAATGATGAGCTATAAACTTACCCTGAATAAAAGTGCTGGCTTTATGTGCATCTGAGACATCATTTATAACTTCAGTGATATCATCTGCCTTCTTTCTTTTACCTGTCTATAATTAGACAGGTATGAAATAGAAATTATTCTTTTCATTTGTTGTACATATGAAAAAGTTACATGTCATTAAATCCCTTGCTACTTTATTATTTTACCAACCATGATTGTGAAATCTAAATGGTGATTCTAAGAACACCTAGAGCTCCTCCTCTTAAGTCAACACAAATCTTATGAGAGCAAATGTAGAAAGAAAGAAGTTGTCAGATTAGAAAATTGCCAATAAAGCTTTAGGCTTTTCATTAGACATACAACATGAAGCCTAGCTAAGCAAATGTCATGTTCTTTCTTGAAGAAACTATTATTTTAGAAACATGAAGAACATCAATTCTAGGGTTTTTGTGAAGCTAAAAATTGATGGTGAACCTGATTGCTTTGATATCCTAATTAAAGCCAAGTTCAGATTCTTAAAAGAAAATCATTTCATTTAAGTCTAAATTGGAAAAACATCCATCCACCCTATCTTTTTATTTTTTATTTATTGTACCATACCTTTTATTTTCTACATTTTTGCATTTATGCACAGCTTCCACTATAACAAGTACCTTTTGAGCTGAAATTCTCTGTGCTAAATTAGAATCATTAGTGTAAGTTTCATATGATTCCATTATACTGGATGTCACAGCATTTGTTTTGGTAACCTGTTTTTTGCATCTGACTTGAACCATATGTATCTGAATGTTCCACTGTGCAATATGAAGTGAAGTTCACTTTGTTCATTTGGAATTAAGCCAATAATAGTAATGAAACATTTAATATGATAGGACAATGTGTGCTTTTTCTTCACAGTGATTGTGCCTTCTTTTGATTTCCCATGTACAAGCTTGATCTCAGCACAAAAATGCAACTTAAGTGGCTAGTTTTTATTTGCTTTTCCTCTCTTGCCAAAAAGTGTTAACCTCGTGATTTTTGTTTTTATTTTTAACTCAAGATATGATTTACATAATCACCACAGTCAAGATAATAAACACATTCATCTCATAATGTTAGTAGTAAAAAGATATGAAACATTTTATATAGTGTTTTTTCAGTTTTATTGAGAAATAACTAACATACACTATTGTAAAAATTTAGAGAAAGCATGGTTTTATTTACATATATTGTGAAATGATTATCCCAATAGGTTCAGCTAACGTCCATCATTTCATATAGATACCATGTAAAGATAAGTAATTCCCCTTATAATAAGAAAACTTAAGATTTACTCTTTTAACATTTTTTGTATATCATGTAGCAGTGTCAGCTATATTAATCATGTCACACATTACATTTCTAGTACTTATTTATCTCCTAACTGGAAATTTGTATCTTTTGACCATCTTTCTCTGATTCTCCTTCTCTACCCTATGCCTCTTATAACCATGTTTGATCTCTCTTTTTTTTTTTCAAGGTTCCATATATAAGTGAAACTACACAGTATCTGTCTTCTTTTGTCTGGCTTATTTCACATAGTGTAATGACTTCAAGTCCATTCATGCTGTTTCAAATAGTAGGATTTCCTTATTTTTCATTACTGAATAATTTTTCATTTCTATGTATGATCTAGCAATTTCATTTCTGGGATTATATCCAAAGAAAATGAAAATACTAATTCAAAAACAAAAGATATGCTTTCATATATAGCCAAGACATGGAAACAGCCTAAATATTCATCAATGGATGAATGGATAAAGAAGAAATATCCATATGTATGTAAGAATATGTGTGTGTATGTGTGTGAGTGATCTTGGTTATATGGGGGCAGGTACCATTTTGAATTAGTATTTTCATTTCCTTTGGATATATTCCTGGGAATGAAACTGCTAGACCATACAGTAGTTTGATTTTTAATTTTTTGAGGATTCTCCATACTTATCTCCATGGTGGCTGCATCATTTACAATTCTACCAACAGTGCACTCAGGTTCCCTTTCCTGCACATCTGTACCAGCATTTTTTTTTTTTTTTTTGGTTTGTTGGATTAAAAAAAAAAAATATTGTTGTTGTATTACATCCGTCTCCTTTTTGCTCCCCTCTGTCCCCCTCCCCACCCACCCATTCCCCCCAAAGTCAATCCCACCTGTTGTCCATGTCCATGGTTCCTTTATACTAGTGGGGAGAGGGGAGGAAGAGGCAAGGAAGGGGAACAGTTTAGACAATGTACCAGCATTTTTTATCTCTTGTCTTCTTGATGATGGCCATTCTAACAGGAGTGAGGCAAGCCCATGGTGTTTTAATATACAGTGCAGTATACTATAATGTATATTAGTATATTAGTACCTTATAGTCCAAGGTGGTTTGTCTGCCACCCTTTCTCTCAGCTCTAAGATCACACTCATCTCAACCTCAAATCTGTCTGTTTTCTGAAAATACAGGCAGATATTTTATTTAATGGCACTCTCACCAGCATAACAATTGCATATTAGTAGTGGGCAAAAATTTGGAGTCAATTCGGAAAAATAAAACTTCGACTGACAATGGGAAACCAATAATATGAGTTGAGTTGTCTGTTCCTAACACATTGTTAGGAACAACTTAACCAAAAGGTATGGAAGTTATTTTGGTTACTTGTCTTTTAAACATTTCCTTAATTTCAAGGGAAAAGAACTAGGTGGACCAATGGGTATAACTTAACCTTTATAGAGAATTCTACTTAAAAATGATTCTTTTATCACATCAATAACACCAGAGAATTTCAAACATATTGTTTTATATCACAAGAGGCAGCAGGATGTAATGAGAGTTTCACTGGCTCTAGGAACAAAAGACCTGCATCTAAGCAATTTTTTTACTCTCTGACCATGGACAAGTTACTTATTTGTTGCTGGGTTACAACTACTTTGCTCTAAAATGAGGTGAGTGAACTAGATCAGGGTCAACGATTTTTGAATTTTTTCTGTAAGGGTTAGATCTATATTTTTTCTGCATGGGCCCTGCAGTCTCCGTTATACTTATTCAACTCTGCCATTGTAGTGTGAGTGCAGCCCTAGACAACGTTTAAATGAATGAGTGAAGGAGCATTAATGTGGCTCTTTTATAATAAAGTTTGATTTGCAAGACCAGGAAGTGGGCAGTGGCTTGCTGATCCCTGAACTAGATAGATGACTTCTAAAATTCCTTTCAGTTATAAATGCTGGTTATTGCATTAAGAATGTGCTTACTCTCCAAGTATGGGAAGTTGTCATAAAATTCTATTACTGAAAGACATCCCCAGAAGTGATTTAGTTCCTCTATTTACTCTAGGCAAGATTATACTTAAATCATCAATGAAGGCAGCTATCCAATTACCTGATGCAGAAAAAGGGTAAATCTCCCTTTGCATTTTTTTTTTTTTCTGTAAAGTCATTGTATAATAGGTAATATATGTGAGGCTAGTGTAAAATTTTGGGAATATCTTTAATGGTTTTTGATGAAATAGCTTGTCATTTTTTTACATTAACTTTACACATGGTAGAAGATAAAAGAACATCTCTTTTTCATTATTCTTATAGCTTTAAACCTTAGAAATCATTCTTTCTCTTAATAGATTTAAACATTATAAAATTTTTCTTCCATACAAAGAAATGCTCATAAATTTTATTTTTAGATGTGGAATATAAATTTAATAAATTAAGACTCATAGCTTTTCATTTTTTACTGTTTACCTTTTTTAGTTATTTTATGAGCTTTAAAAATCAAAACATAAAAAGTGCCTGAGACAATGTAGTAATCAGAGATTTCATGTAGTAAGAATTACAGGAATAACCTAATCTTTTCTTGTTGTTTCATGACTTTTAAAATTAAATTTATTGGGATGACATTAGTTAATAAGATCACATAGGTTGTAAGTGTATATTTCTATGATATATGATATGTACCTATATTGCATTGTGTGGCTACCACCCAAAGTCGAATCATCTTCCATCTGACATAATCTAGTCTTAAAATATTTGTTTTTAGTGTTGTTTTTAGTGTAAAAACAGTGTTGTTTTTAGTGTAAAAAATTCATTGATATAAGTAATCTTAATTCAAAGTAGATAGAAAAATGTGCAATTCAATTATATGAGTATTATATAAACTGAAGATAGCATTAACTTTGACCTTTTCATTTTCTGCCTCAATATTCAAATAACCATTTAGCTATCTTTTGGAAATAAGTTGATTTTCATAATTTAAATTTAGTATTTATTATCTATATTCTATTCTCATATGAACTGAATAAATGCATACACAAAGACATTAAAACTCAAAAGAGACAAATACTCCTTAAGATTAGTTTAAAATTACTTCAAGGTCCACAATTATTTGCATGAGCCACACAGTAAATGTGATGAAAAAAGTGATTATTCCAAGTCATTCCTGTTTTCAGCTTTAAACTTGTCCTTTACATGTTCTTTCTCTGTTAAAGGCCAACTCAAAATCACTATCTTTCATTACCTAATTTTAGGAAGCTGTACTCCAGGTGACAGTAAATTCTGTCAGGGCTGGAAAAATGTTTATTTTATATACTCTGATATTGTGAGCACCCAGCAGGGAATGTGGTCCATATAAGTGCTCTGTAAAGCAGATTGGCTTGGTTTAATAGAGCATGCCTTCACAACCATCATCATCATTAACTCTCTTACTATGACATATGTTGTGCCAGCCACTTAGATCATTTACAATAATGCAACAAAACTACGCTTTTTTTTCTTTCAACTTTTAACTTTGTTAAAATCTGTAATAAGGTAAGTATCAGAGCCAGGATTTGAACCTAGGGAGTCAAGCATCTCACTAAATACAATGTTCAGCATATAACTGGCATTATATTATAAACCCAGAGATATCTTAATTAGCTTTATGAAAAATACATGTAAGGTTGGTTTTTCAATTTATAATCTCATGGTAGCCATCTTCTAATATTGATAAAGATTATTCTGCCAAAAATTATCTTTTCTCCCTACCCCTTCCCTCTTTCATCTTAACCAACTAACTCAGAGCTATTTATTGAAAGGATTATCTTTTCCTGATGGTCCTTTTGTTAAAAATCCAAATATTCTGTTCTGCTCTGTTGATATCTTTAGTCATTAGTATATATACCACTATATCTTTATAATGGTAATGAAAATGCTCCAGCTATATATTTTTAAAATTTGATTTCCTTGACTATTTTTGAGCCTTTGCACTTACATATAAATTCTAGAATATGCTCATTAACACACACATACACACTGCTAAGATGTAAATTGGGATTGTATGGAATTTACAGATCATTTTGGGGAGAATTGATTGGGTGAAATATTAACAGGAACTTGATAAAAGAGAATATTCAAATGACCAATAAATGTACCAACACTTCATTACTGATCAGAGAAACTCAAATTAAAAGCACAGTGACATTTTGCTACATATTCATTAGAATGTTTAAAATGCCAAACACAAACAATATGTGTCGGTAAGATTGTGGGATAACTAGAAGTCTCAGAAAATTGACTTAGAAAATACATCTAGTAATACCTGCTTTAAAAGACCATGTGTATATCCTATGACCCAGCAATTCCACATGTAGAATACACTCAACAGAAAATATATTCACCCAATATGTGTATGTACATATTTGTGTATATATATTCATATATATGAACATTCATTGTAGCACTATATGAAGTCTGTCTGGAAAAGGTTAATATAATGAAAACCATTTGTGTGACATTGATGTAACCTAGCAGCCAAGGAGAGAGGACTAGAATGCACATGTGTGAACAATGGTGACTTCATCGTACTAGCCACTGGGGGAAGTAGACACCATTGAGTAAGCAAGTATATTGTGTGGCCATTGCATTCAAAATGAATAAGTGAGTGGAGCCATGAATCTGCATCAAATTTCGCATTAAGTTTGAACCTTCCTTCACAGAACCTATTTGGATGATTCAGAGGTTTTCAGGTATGAGGCAATGAGTGCAGCACAAATAAAAGTGGTGTCCAAACACTTCAAAAATGCTCTAGAATCTGATGAAAGTGATCCATGTTCTGGAAGGCTTGCAACAAGCAGAACACATGAGAATGTTGAATGTGTACAAGCTGTAATCAATGCAGATTGGTGACTGACAGTGTGAGAACTAGAAGCTGATCTGGGGATTCTAAAATTACTGTGTCCAAGATTGTGATGCCAGATCTTAGCATGAAATATGTCTAGGCAAAATTCGTTCCGCAGCTTCTGCTACCAGAGCAGAAGGAACATTGTGCTGCAGTTGCTAATGACTTGATTGAAACCACTACCAATGAACCAGATTTCCTCAAGAAAGTCATAACCAGAGATGATTTGTGTGCCTACAGCTATGACTGTGATCTGGAAATGAAGGGCCAGTCCTCCCAACAAGAGTCACCTGGCTCTTCCTGCCTAAAGAAGGTGCAGCCAAATCATAGAAAGATGAAGACCATGTTGACTGTGTCTTTGGTTGGGAAGGTATTATCCATCACTGGTACATCCCTCCAGGTCAAACAATTAATGAGTGCTACTTCGATGTTCTTCCTCAGTTGAGAGATGTAATACAACAACAACAAAATGGCTGCAGCTATGGGCAACCGGTGATTGGCAGCTTCATCAATGCACCCACTAATGCATCACATCTGGTGCAGAGATTTTGGCAAAACATCAAATTGTCCAGGTGACTCAGCGCCCCCTACAGTCCATATTTGGCAGCCTGTGACTTACATTCTTCCCCAAAACTAAAATCACCTTTGAAAGGGAAGAAATTTCAGACCATCAATGAGATTCAGGAAAATGCAATGGGACAGTAGATGGCAATTCCAACAACAGATTTTGCAGAGTGTTTTGAACAGTGGAAGATGCTGGGAAAACTGTATGAGGTTTCAAGGTGCCTAGTTTGAAGGGGACTGAGCGTCATTGTCCAATGTACAATGTTTCTTGTATCGTGTATCTTCTTCAATAAATATCTATTTTTCATATTACATGGGTGTATACTTTCTGGACAGACCTCATATTTAATAAGTCAAAGTGAAAACTACTGGAATTGAAATATGACCTTGCTCAAGATAATTATCTTTCTGTATCTTCTGTTCTTCCACTGTAAAAGCAGAAAGCATGCTAGTGCATTGTCATTATCATTGTTAGGGTAGCTTTGGGGATTAAACAAGTTAAGATGTAGATATTGCTTAGAACAGTGCCTAGTCTATAATAATTGATATATGAATATCTATTATTAAGATGAAACTGGAGATGTGGTGGTTGGGACAGGGGAGAGCAATAAGGGAAAATGGGACAACCGTAATAGAACAGCAATAGGTTAAGAAAAGAAAGATGAAACTCAGAGCAACAAGAAAGGTTCTAATGTGTTAGGTCTTAAGTTATTTCTGTAGCTGGAGCTCATCTTGCTTTTGTTCAGAACTATTTGGGGAACACCGACAAAGAAGACAAATCCATGTTTGCATTGCTAATACCATCATCAACCGAAGAACATTCATTAATTGTCTCTCCACTGTGCCTGCCATCATAATTATCGTGTCAGACAACAGTAGTTATTACCTGTGCCCTGACAGCAGGTGCAAAAAGGAGTATTTATTAAATGCCCATTTTCTCATTGTGTCAGTTTCTTTCCAAAGCTAGTCAAGAAGCAGAGTCCCTCTTCTACAATAAAATCATGATTTACACTTGCTCAGAAGGAAAGTACTTTGGCTTTGTATAGAACCCTACAGTGTGAATTACAACTCATAAAGGATGACAGACATATTCTCTCCATTACTTAGCACTTAGGATGCTGCTTCTATAGCCCATTTAGCAGCATTATACTATCCAGGTGTAATACATTTGAGACTGTAATATTGATCAGCTCTGTTAGTCTTCTGTTCTCTGCAAACAGAAGTAACCATGGTCAAGGGCCTTATTATCAGCTGGTGTTCTACTTCATCATTCTAAGGACGATGAAGTTAGAATTGATGCAGTGCTGGTGAAGGTGCAGATAGATGTGGAATGAGACACAGCTGGGCAGAGATTTCTGTAGGCTTCTTTACAAGTTGTTCTGGATTTTATTGTTCCCGTCAGGGGCCAATACTAGGTGGAGTATTAACTAGGGCGGGAGGTCAAACATTGTTCTCTGTGACTTTGAGTTGAACTCATTCACTGTGTGTCACTTACAAATATTGCAATAAGTAGGACCTTGATGAAGTTTCTGGACACACTTCGTCTTGGTTTAGGACTGCAGGTAAGTTGGAAGGTCTTTCTTACTTATTTTGTGAGCAAGTTATGAAAGCAATGAGAGTGGTAAACCCTTCCATACTAATAAGGAGACATACTTGTAGCTGAGCTTGTTTTTCAAACCAAGATATCATTTTCTTTCTTAATTTTTCACTTTTAAACTGTGTTGATTCTTTACAACTATATTTGAATATAAATACCTTTTGAAATGATTTATTCTATCTTTTAATAATTTATATGCATTAGGTCTAAAACTGAAATATTTAATGAAAATTTCAGAAGAAATATTAATTTGTTGATCCAAGTACCCCATCTTAGGTTTCACTCTCCACATGTGTCCTAATTTGCATGTAAGAGTTTCTCTGAATAGAGATTATAATGTTTTCAAAATAGCCACTAAATCTATTCATTTACCTTTTTCTTCATTTAACAAGTATTTACTGTTCACGTCTTGTGTACCAGGCATTGTTGTAAGGACTAGGAGTAGAACAGGGAGAAAGACATTCCAGGCCCCCAGTATCATCAAGTTTACATATTAATGAAGTGAAAGAGGCAATGGATAGGGTAACTCCAGGCAGCAATTAACACTATGAATGTATTTAAATCCCCCTGCATTCATGAGAAATTACATTTTACAGACACCTGGTACTGAATCATCTTCATCAGTCATGTTTTGTCTCCAAAATCTGGTCTTTGAACTACCATGGTAGGTCTTTTTTCTTCCTTTCCCCGGACAGCTTCAGATTGCCATCTTTATCCTTTTTGCTCCAAAATTCCTTTCCTTATCCTCACTTTTCACACTTCAAATGGCTCCAGCCTTCATTAGTTTAGTCCTGTCCCAGCTTCTGTGTCTCCACTTGTTTCCCCACACCCGTCACAGGTGCCAACCAAAGAGCCTTGGGAAAACAGGAAGACGTTATAGAAAGTAATGCTTATTTTTGTATTATGTTGCAAATAAATGAGCCCTTATTCTATGAGAGGCCCCAGGCACATCCCCAGGGTATAACCATGAATAGCAGGCAAGTTCTTGTCCCTGTGAAGCTCCATACTAGTCAGGCAGACAGAGATAATAAGTCAACCAAAGAAAAAAGATTTTTATACCACATCAACCTGTTGTGCTGAGTTTGAGGTGCCTGTAGGATATTTAAAGAAGTTTCCTTTTTTACAGAGACTCTCAGTGGATGCCTGAAATCACAGATAGTGCTACATAAACTTGATTTATACTATATTTTTGCTCTACATAACTATCTATGATAAAGTTAAATTACTCTTGTACTTTGGGGCTATTTTTAAGTAAAGTAGGGTTATTTGAACACAAGCACTGCAATACTAGGACAGTTTAGTTGATAACCAAGAAGGCTAATTAAGTGATGAATGGGTGGGGAGAGTATACAAGGTCCTGAAAGTATCAGCCATGCAAACCTTTAATTGTATTGACACTGGCTCAATACTTTCAGGACAGATCTTGTACAATGTGGTTATTTTGGACAAGGGGAGAATCTGCCCTGGACAAGAATCCAGGATGGTGAGATGTTCTCTCATACTACTGCGAACGGAGTACAATTTAAAAGTTGTGATGGTTAATTTCTGGATTTTTCTAGTTAAGGTGTTTGAAATGCAGTTGACCATGAGTAACTGAAACTGCAGAAAGTAACACAGCGAATAAGGAGGGGCTGCTGTATATGGATAATATACCCCAAAGTTTAAAAACCGGTTTCATTTTCCTTATGTTTGGTTCAAAGATTTTTCTCCTTTTTAAATTAGTATTTTTCTTATCCAGAGGACCAAGCCCCATTCCTCTTTTATCCTTGGACTCCTTCCCAGCTACTGCAACTCACAGTGACTACTCCCTTTCCCTTGAACTTCTACTGTACTCACTGCATGCGTGGTGCATTTGGGGCCTGATGTTTTTTTATCATTAAAAAACGTGTGGCAATAGGAAAGGCAGTAGTAGCAAGAGTGTGGGCTCAGGAGACCAACCAGCTGGGTTCCCATTCCATCTCCACCGTTTCTTTCCTGTTTATCCACAATCTTCTTATCTGTTAAATGGGAATAATCACAATAATTGTACTTATCCTATAGGGTTGTTATAAGTATTATAACCCTAACCCTAACCCTAACCCTAACTTTACTATATGTAAACTGCTTAGACATATGCCTGGCATATAGCAATTGTTATGAATATATATACTAAATTATATTATACATATATTATATATAATTTGTTTTGTTGTTATTTATAACAACAAATATATTTGTTATATGTTAAGAGGAGAACATATAACTTCTCCCTTTAACCAGATGAGCTTCCAGGGGCCTGGACATGGACTTGATGGCTTTTTGTATTCAGTTCCTAACACTCAGTGGAATTTGATGAATATTTTGGCCTGTGATGTTTTCATTTTAAGAGCTGTTTGAATGAAAAAACACTGGAATATTTTTAGTGGCCATCTACTTTGGCCTTGAATCAATAAACAGTTCCTGAAGTGTATACTTTTCACTGAGAAATCATAAAAGGGATTCATCATATGGAAAAATAATTCCTTTTTGTATATATTTTATGGGTTAAATGGGAGAAGAGTTTAAAACATTGAAAACTCTCTAGCGCTTTGGTAGTGAGGCAGATTTAGAGTCTGGACATTTGACAGGTAATAATTTATTGTAGCAAATTCAAGTAATGTCACTAGCAGCCTTGCCTTTTCCTTCTAACTCTAAATGGGACCAATGCTGGTATAAATAATGATATGCAGCAGGTTTTAAGATTTGGAAAAGAACATTATTTCAATTTATATTTAACTTATTAAGGAGCTGGGTAAAATTCTCTGGGCTAGTAATGCAACAATAAAACCCACCAAGCAAGTTTTAAGAAAAAGGTACCGTATAGTACTTCTTTTCCATTATATAAACAGAATTTAGCAAATGACAAATGGTTGTAGTTCCTGCACCATTTATTGCTATATTAGTGTTCTTTTTCCGTGGTGGGGCTTTGTATAAAAGCCAAAGTTAGTTCAAGCTATATTATTTGAGAGCTTTTTTATTTTTTATTTTTTCAGTAGATGGAAATACATTATGCATTCAAAAAGGGATAAATACAGAAAAGTAGAAGACTATGGAAAATGGACTATAGTCATAAATGGTTTGTTTTAGCCCAAGGTAAAAAACCATGGACCTTCCAGCAGAAACCCTCTCTACCCACTGATGGAGACAGAGCTTTCGTTCCTGCTTAGTGCTGGAGTCTGGGGGGCTTCAGTTTACAGTTAGAACACTGGGCTGAACATTCCCCACCTGAGAAGTGACCAAATGCAGTGCAAACTGAGGCTGTTAAGTTCAAAAGCCTTTAAAAATATTTTTTTTTAATCTATTATTTCAGAGAGAGGTGGAGGGAGAGAGGCAGAGAGGGAGAGGGAGACATCAATGTATGGTTGCCTTTCACCTGCCCCCAGCCACAGACCTGGCTGGAGACCTGGTTGGAGACCTGGCTTGCAACCTGGTTATGTGCCCTGGCTGGGAATCGAACCAGCAATCCCTGGGTTTGCAGGCTGGCGCCCCATCCACTGAGCCACCAGCCAGGGCTGAAAGCCCTTTTTAATGAACCGCTATCATATAACTTTTCATTGGAAGGTAGGAAACCTATCCTATGAGAAAAAGTGTATGGAAAATAAATTTGGAGAACTGGAAACATGTTATAAGGAATTGTTTAGACTGGCTGCAGGACATCTCATTTACATGGAGAGGACTTTACAATTCCCAGAAATAGGGTTAGCCTTTTGTTGGAATTGCTCAAATATTTCCCCAGATATTCCCTAAGTGTAAAGATCTTTTTTTTACCATAAAGGCAAAACATTAATTTATGAGTAGTTCTTGAGAAAAAGTATTTCTTTTTTAAGTTATAAGTCCATATTCTTTAATATCTTAGTGATTAAAATAGCCTTTGGATTTAATAAGGTAGCTGTATAAAGATACTATAAATATTACATGAAACTTCTTAGATTATTAAATTTACTTATTTGACTAATTCTTTCAGTAAACAACTTGAACCTCAATGTCATATTAGAAGATATAGAGAGGAATTACAATCTAACCTTTGCATTTAAGGCCCTTCATATTTAATGTACAATGGAGTAACCAGTTAATTACTTGTTACCTTTTTTAGAACAAAAGCAAAACATTTCTTCAAACATTTTACGTATGAGTAATGCTTCTTAGGAAATTGCTAAATACTCCTAACCTCCATTACATGAGTATAATTTAAAGATGTCATTGGAAAATAGTTACTAATACAATAATACTTGCAAAAACACACGCAATTGTCAAGAATATTCTTCTGAGATGAAGAGACAAAGACTTATATTGCAGTATATTACTGCACTCAACTAGAAGTTCTTCATTCACTTTTCAATTCCCAGTGCTTAGTGTAAAAATGTAGAAGACACCAATAAATATAGCATTGAAAAATAAATAGGGATACAAGAGAGAATAAGAATTTTGAATGACTGAGAGAACAGATACCTAGATAATTATAATGCAGTGTGATAAATGGTATGATAGAGTTAAAACAAGACAAAGACTGGGCTCATCACAGGAAGTTTCCAGAGGGTAATGCTTAAGATAAATGCGTAAGGTTATGAATATAAGAGGGAGGCCAGTCCTTTCCAGAAGCATGGGTGTATGTAAGAGTAGAGATACTGCCTAGCCTTTTACAGGTAGTGCCTTACACAAAGTCACCTGATAGCCAATTGTATTCATGTGCCCCTTTCTCTTATCTCTGGTTCTCTGCCATCTCATATCTTTCCCTTCCCACTCTATCCTCATTTTATGCCGTATATAATTTCATTCATTTTTTAAAAAATAATTTCATTCTTTACCACACCTCTCATTTACTACCTATTTATTTATTTAACCATTTATTTAAATGTTTTATATGTTATACCCAGGTACCAGCTGTGTGGGAGGAAGTGTTTATATTTTTAGTTTGTATATGAAGATTTAAATCTGGGAAGTTCAGTGAGGAGCAGCATCATGCTAGTAGTTAGAAATAGTGATAAATACTTTTCACCCACCTGGCTTCACAATGGCTACCAGAGGCTCGCCAGCAATCATCTGACCCTTTGCAAAACTCACCCCAGCATTTCTTAGTCTATGTTCACAAATGTTTTTCCTGTTGGCCCCTTATCCTTCTGTACATTAATGCAACCCCTGAGAAGAATTTCTATTATGGATGGTGAGTAATGAAAGGGCACTGAAAGTATGAACATATTTCTGCTGATAACTAAATAGACTATATTGAAATTAGTTCTAATGTTTAATAACTTTCATTATTTTTTTTTCCATGTGTAAGTCTCTATGGTAGGGTTTGAGGACATAAAGATAAGTTCAGAACAGTTCTTGCTTTAAGAAATTTGAAGCCCTGGCTGGTAGCACAGTGGATAAGGTGCCGGCCTGTGAACCCAAAGGTTGCAGGCTCGATTCCCCAGCCAGGGCACATAACCAGGTTGCAAACCAGGTCTCCAGTCAGGTCTGTAGCTGGAGGCAGGTGAAAGGCAACCATACATTGACGTCTTTCTCCCTCTCTGCCTCTCTCCCTTCCCCTCTTTCTAAAAATAATAAAATAAAATCTTAAAAAAAAAAAAAAAGAAATTTGAAATATAGTGAGGGTAGGGTGTGTTTAATTGCATTTCCTAAATAAAACCAGTAACTTAAAAAAAAGATTAAGTACCCCAGAAAATATTCAGATTACTATATATTGTTAACTTTATGTTTTTAAAATATCAAAACTATATACAGATGATGTACTGTAGAATTGTATATCTGATACTAATATAATTTAATTAACCAGTGTCACCCCAATACATTCATTTTTTAAAAAGATTTTATTTATTATCCTTAGAGAGAGGGGTAGGGAGAGAGGCAGAGAGGTAGAGAGACATCTCCATCTGGTTGTCTTTCAGCTGCCTCCAGCTACAGACCTGGCTGGAGACCTGGCTGGAGTCCTGGCTTGCAACCTGGTTATGTGCCCTGACTGGGAATTATACCAGCAATTGGGTTCACAGGCTGGCACCTTATCCACTGTGCCACCAGCCAGGGCCTCACCCCAATATATTCATTAAAAAATTACTTTTTAAAATTTAACTAAAAAAAGTGTCTGTTAACATTTCTCTCTTAAGTTAGTTTAACAATGTGGGTATAACTCTTTATTTGGGGCTCTATAGTATAATTTCATGTTAATGACGTTTAATGTGACTTTACTTTCAAGCAATTTTTGTTGTCTTGAAATATAAAGGTAGTTTCCCCATATATATGTAATATATATATATATATTACATAGTCTATTTAGCTAACTAGTTAAAATATAAAATAAAATCAGTAATTTATTTTGTGTACTGATTTTTCTTGCTCAATTAGTTATTTTTTAGGTCGTATTTTCACTTTATGTACCTTTAGGATTTAAACTTGATCTCTGAAGCAATTTTAACTTTAACTCAGTAAGACAGATTTAATGCTACAAAAGTTAAGGATGTAAATATTTCCTGAAGCATTATCACTGGCAATTTACTTTGCTTTACATCTGTAAGAACAGGCTCATAATAATGTGAATATTTAATCTTAATTATATGTGATACTTAAAAAATCTACACACTTCAGAATTTTATGAACACTGTGCAAATCTCACAGGACCATGGGATGAAATAACCAACTTACCCTCCAAAAGGCTTCTGAAAATTAGCATTTCAAATAAGTCATACCCAATCCCATAGATGAATAACTAAAGAAACAGTTCATATTTCACATGGTTGCACAGCCTAATTTTCACATTCTTACAAAAATGTACACATTGAATTTTACATAACCTGGCAATTGAAAAAAATACATTTAATTTTCATAAATAAAACCAATTCCATATGGTATACAAAAGTCCTGAGAATTAAAACCAATGCTTAAGCTACAGACACAATTACTAATTTTTTCAGTATTAAAAATATTTCCCATGATGTTGTTCTAAGTATTTTATATCTGTCTCTGGGTCTTGGGTGTCTTTCAGGTTTCACTTTGGGCTACTGGTGAGAGCTTTGAGCCAAATTCTGGTTTAGAAACTGTGATCTTCAAAAGCTAACCTCCTTGACTTTCTCCACTGGGTGGGTGTGGCCTTGGGAGGCAAGAATTAAACCAGCAGCCCAGAGAAAGATCCTGACTGTGTCAGTTCTGGGCCTTTGCCTTCTGGCCTCAATCAGCAACTCAGGATTATATCAATAATCAGCTTTCCCCCTATCACCCCAAATTCTCTCTGCCGGATCCCTGTTCTCTATTTCAAGCATGGACACTGATTGCATTGTACGGGAGCATTTGCTTCATCAATTTCCTCTCTTCTCGAATCTGTCTTAAAATTTCTTAAACAGGTCTTCTCTAATTTATAACCAACACATGTCTTTTCTTGTCCACCTTGGCTGTCCTGTTTGGAGCTTTGGTCTACTGGAATGCTTGGATTATAAGAATAATTTGTTTTTATTAACACAACTTTAAGAGCAAGTCCTATTGTGTACCAAGTGTTAAAAGCAATGACTTCTTTCTTCTAGAAGCTGCTTGGCTTGTATTTGTCCTTGAACAACTTTTATCAAAACATCTTAGGTGCTGTTCCTATAGCGAATAAGGACACAGGAGGCAATCAGTGTAGAAACACATGGACTGAGGGCCAACTTGCAAGGACAGAATAGTATGTTAATTACAGCAGAGCTGTAAGAAGACATTATGCAGGGATAAAGCTCCATTTTAAGTTTTCCAATAGTTTTTGCATCTGAAAATGTGTTTCTTGCACATGATTAAGCAGGAGGTTTTTCATTTGTTTGTTTTTTAAAGATTTTATTCATTATTTTTAGAGAGAAAGGCAGAGAGGGAGGAAGAAAGGGAGAAAAACATCAATGTATGGTTGCTTTTCACCTGCCTCCAGCTATGGACCTGGCTGGAGGCCTGGCTTGCAACCTGATTATGTGCCCGGACTGGGAATGAACCAGTGACCTTTGGGTTTGCAGGCTGGTACCTATCCACTGAACCACCAGCAAGGCGTGTTTGTTTTTTTCAACAGTGTTGACATCACAAAGGTTTGACATATGTTCATGGCCTTCATTGAAAGCAGCCCCTTTTAGTCCCAGGATCATGGAGGTGACTCTCTTGTGTCAGGGATTCTTGCCCATTTGCATTCATCCAAATGCATAGCCCACCAAAACAGAGCTGGCATGTAACCTTGGAGGTCACCTTTGTCTCTTACAGACATGCTTATGGAAACAAAAGCTCCTTCCAGCTATGGCACATAAGAATTAAGGACATATTTCATGAGTGTACTTTTCCTGATCAAAAGTTCATTCATATACGTGGGTGGGGGGACATATTAAAAAGCAATAAACCTTTCTAATAAGATGATGTTGCCTGGAACACTGTAAGAGTGAATAATCTGACCCATTTTCTTGTTGCATTTAGTATTTTATTTGAGACTTATTTCTGAATGTATATGCTGTGGTGCTTTTGTTTCTTATCCCAGGGGCATCGATGCCCCAAAGTAACATAAAAAACAATACAATTGAGTACTACTCAGCCATAAGAAATAATGAAATACTGCCATTTGTAGTAACATTGATGGGCCTTGAGAATATCAGGCTAAGTGAAATAAGACAGAAAATGTCAAGAATTATATGACATCACTCATGTAGGATTTGCAACTCTAAGCAACAAAGACTCAAACAAGAGAAACAAACAAAAACTCATAGACACTGACAGCAGTATGGTGGTTCCTAGAGGGAAAGGGGTTCAAATACATGGTAATGGGAGATTTGACTTTGGGTGGTAAACACACAATGCAGTATACAGACCATGTATCATAGAAATGTAACTTGAAACCTATACAACCTTCATAACCATTATCACCCCAATAAATTTAACTTAAATAGAAAGGTGACAATGGAAGATTCTAGGAAGTAGATTCTTCTCAAATGCTCTTCCAACCTTTTGAGGTGGACATATCCAAAGTTGATGATTAGGTGGATTTTTGTACATCTTTCAGGTAAAATAAATAGCCTGTCTTTCTTTGAAGTGTGGACACCTGGACTTGAAATGCACACAGCCTTCTGCATTCTAGGTAGGATGGCCATCAACCTTCCGTTAAAGTTCTGGGCTTACATGAATGAATAGAAAGCAAACAGAAATGTCTTATGATCTACCTTTTATATTTGCTACCATATAGTAAAATTATTACTAAGGACTGTTAAACTAGAATGTGTTTCAAAGTTCACGCAAAAGACACTCATTTGCGAACTATACTTCCTTAAATGACATGCTTTTCAGTCAGTATGCAGCATCATTTGGTTATCTTCTTAGCGAGTCAAAAGTTTCTTGTATGCTGCTAAGTTAGATTTGATTTTTTTCAAGGGGAATTAGTGTAAAAAAAAAAAAAAAAAAGCTCATTAAAAAAAAAAGCAGCACCCTGTTACTTAATGACCCAAAATGCTGCCGTGTGATTTTAGACCTTCCTTTTTGTTACAACCTCTCATTCTTCTGGCAAGAAAAGTGTCTGGGGTTGAGGCCCTTCCAAGTCACTGCTGGAAACCACTCTCACCCTACAGGCCTGTTCTTCAAGAAAAGACTCAGATTAGCAATGACTAGAAAAAGGGAAAAAAAGGGAAAGAGAAACAGCTGAAAATAACTAGTCACACAATTAAAATGACTCATGATTTCCCCGCCGAAAAACGAGGCTATTTTCCCTCTTTCACTGCAATGGTAGCAAAATGCCTCCCTTTATGAAAAACGAGGAGCCTGTCTGTTTCATAAACTGTTATGAACCAGCACCACTCAAACAATAATGACCTACCTGAATTCTAACCTGCGATGCACACAGCCCAGCTCTTGATGGAATCTACTGTCCTCCCATAAAGGAACGTAACCTGCGAACAAAATGATGTAGTTCGTTCTCCAAGGTTACCCTTCTGGCGGCTGAAATGATTATTCGTGCCCCAGCCTCAAAGCTGGTCATGTTATTTTAAACTGTTACACTGATAACTGTTTTATAATTTGCTGGGGTTTGATATTTTTATTGGTCCCTAACACTTATTACGTTTATTGTGGTTTCACAGAGGCATGAATACGTTTCAATTAGATTGTATTAAATGCTGAGTCGCAAATTCTTTTCAAACAGGATGAACAGGTCTGTCATCTTAGTTCAATCCACTCAGATAATTTGATCCATTTGACTTAATACACATGTAAAACAAATTGCCCTAGTAAATTTGCATATAAACTAGCACCAGCCCTAAAGGGCTCTAAAATGAACAATTAGTTCTGTGTTTTTATCTCGCAGACACACTGGTATGTTCGCAGACATACCACAAAAAACAACAACATTGTAAAGTTTATATTTCAAAATTATGTGAGGGAGGAAATGGTACATGATACAAATACTCCTCCTTTTCTGCTTGGTGATTCAATAATAAAAAGTTCCCGACGCCATTGCAAGTATATTTTAAAGGTACTTACTTGTACTCATTAAAATTAGGAGCGCTATAAGAGCTGGCTATAATTCTGAGTTTAACTCATTATTCACCTTGAGCAAACATTTTGCAGGAAACACCATTTAATATGGGAAGGACGGGCTTATCTCAATAGGCAGATGTGCACAAGCTATGTTTAAAAACCATAGAATTCATGCATCCCTTATTGAAACAAACATATTAGAATTTGCTCTTAATGGACCCGGGAAATCACAAAGCCTGACCAGAGTTTTATTTTGAAAATCAGGTTAGTATAGCAGTTTTTTCTTGACTAAAATGTGTAGAGAATATCCAAGCCATTAAAGGAAATAAATGTCATTTTTGATTCAGCACTGCCAGCAACATCATATCCATGAAGCTGATTACAGAACCATAGTGGAATTTTGTTACAATAAGTACATCATGAATTTTTTTAGCCTGGAATATAGAATGACATATGGGTGACTTGATTTTTTTTTTTTTTTTTACCATTATTTACTGACTATGGACAGCTCTGACACACTTTAGAAATTAGTATTAGAAAATGTTTTAACATTTAATATGTCCTCTCAGAACACTTTCTTAGTTCTCACAAGCCTTCACACAGCAAAGGCACAGAGTCAGTAACCAATAAATATGTACTGGTATATTTATAGAAATCCAATCAGGTATTGGAATCATAAAGATGATACCAAAATAATGGGGTACATTCTAACATTTTTCTCTCTGCCATATAGGATAATCCAGAAAAACAGCAGTAGAATCTTTTTTGATTTAACATGCTTGGATGAAATTATATTTGGTATTTTACTCTGTGTGTGTGTGTGTGTGTGTGTGTGTGTGTGTGTGTGTACCTAGGAAAGAGAGGTAATCTGAAACAGGTAAGAATTTGTATGATAGTTATAGGATAATGTTTTTCTTGTCCATTAAATAAATCAGTAAGCACCATAATAACATACACCTCTCTTCTGGTATGTGTATCAACTCTAACATGCTTTATATATATACGGCTCCAAAATAGCATTAACCTTGCTTTGAGAAACTGCCTGACTTTGTGAACTTTGCTTTAAAAAGATAAAACTCAAATGAATGCATTAAACAAGATATTTCACGATGGTGACACATTTAGGGAAGAAATGGACATTACCTTGTTGCTGCATGGATTGGCACCAGACAAGATAACTAAATATTTGTTTGGTTCATTTTAAAATGTCAAGAAACCTCTATCTTAAAAACAAAGCTCATTTTGCAGAAGCTAAGCCTTAAAAGTTATTCTGATGATGCATGTATATTTTCTCGGGAGAAGAACACTTGGCATGAGATCTACCCTCAACAAATGTTTAAAGGCACAAAGAGATACTGCCAAGCAAAGGCACAGTCCTGTACAGCAGTGTTTAGAACTTTCTCATCAGCGATGATAAGCTTGAAGACCCTCTTGAAGAAAAATGTTTTTATTTACTTAATGAAGAGTACTTCTTAAATTATTTTTTTTTATTGTGGCTGCTTTCTGTCCTCAAGATAAAATGATTCTTTATCAAATCAATGTTTTTATTGTTTAAAATTAGCAAGCAGTATATCTTCTATGTCTGCCTGTTGGATACAGTGTGATGAGACATTTCATTTCCACACCCTGTATTTTACAAATGAGTTTGTGCTAACTTTTTGCAGCACATGCTTGCTATGAAAACAAAAGACTCATGGCAGGCAAGTTACCCACCTTATTACCTGCTTTCATCAAGCCTGGTGAAGTTGAAGATTTGCTGCTGTGGGAAAATACTTATTAACATTTTTCAACTCCCAAATTTGCTTTCATAGGGCTTGAATAGCTACAAATAATTTTCTTATGGAACAGTTTTGAGCCAGGTAGCACTGGCTGTCATTTGAGGACATCTTTGTGGTTGTTCATAATAATAAAGCCAGGAACCCCCACCCCTGACACCCTGTCCCACATTTAACAAGTTATGGAAAGACAAGAGAGTCTATTATCTAAAGTAACTTCCAATTCTCCTGGGATACTTTGTCAAACATGGGGAGTTGAGCATGGGTCCTTATTTAGCACTTCTCTTACTAGGTGGTAGGGATTCCATGTTTGGGTAAAATGAACAATTAGTATATTCCTGCTGGGATGATTAAAAAGATGATGTCCAGTCGCAATTTTGTGATGTCAGATAAAAATCAGTTAGGCTTTTTTCATAGCAAATACTGTATTTGCAAAATTAAACTAAATCCCATGATGGTCTTCACTAAGCAATTCCTTGCTAGACTATTATATGTTACTTGGAACACAACTTTTTATTTATTTTATTTATTTATTAAAAAAAAGATTTTATTTATTATTTTCAGAGGGAAGGGAAGAGAGAAAGGGAGAGGACAGAGAAACATCAATGTATGGTTGGGTGCCTTTCACCTGCCTCCACTGGGGACCTGGCTGGAGACCTGGCTTGCAACCTGGTTATGTGCCCTGGCCGGGAAACAAACCAGCAACCTTTGGGTTCACAGACCTGTGCATTTCCACCGAGCCACCAGCCAGGGTTTGGAACATAACTTTTAAGAGAAGCTTCAGCATTTCATAAAGGTAACAGCTGACAATGGTCTTCACATATTTTAAACCCATTTGATCCCCTTTCCTAGAAAATGACACATGGTTAAATAATGTTTAATATCAGAAAGTGAGATGAAAATAATTTGTTATTTTACATTAGTTTTGTGGCCAAATTCATAGATGCACTTGGATTTTCACATGACTTGGAGCCAACCAACACTTTAGAACAGAATTAAACCCAGAGAGAACCATTTGGGACTTTGGGCAAAACTTTGATTTACCAACCCAGCAAACTTTTCCCAACTGTGTTTTAACAAATACTCAGGCATTTTCTTTTCTTAAATTAAGCATGAAAACCATTGGGTTAAGTAAATTTAAACACATTCTTTTGCAGGACTGCTTAGAGCCTTTCACCCCTGAATATGGATGGCAAGTCTTTAAGGATGGCATCTGGCACACACCCTAGGGTACCAGTGTCCTCCCTAACCACCTGGCCTTGCAGGCTGGCTCCTGGGAAAACCCCTCAGAGGGTACCATCCCAAAAGACCGACCCCTAATCTTTAGCCACCAGCTTGCCTCTACCAGTCTGCTCAGACCATTTGTCTTTCTTCCATGTAATGTCTGCACAGAGTGGCCTAGTTACAGTTTAGAGTTGATACCTTTCAACCCAATTAAGTTTTACTGCTGCTAGTTCTCATATTTGGCTGTTGTTCTTGCAGTTTCTCTTATTACTAAGCTGTACAGAAAGAGAACTGCCTGAATCTTGTGAAAAAGAAATGCTAATATATGCGGAATCTGTATTTGATTGTCATTTAAAAAAATTGCACTCTCTTTTAATGTTTCTCTAGCATAACATTGTAAGAATTAGCATACCTAACAAACTCTTAGATGATAAGGTAAGGAAACTATATCACACATGTCACCAATTTTTGTCTATTTGTAAGTAATATGAACATTCTAAGAAATAAACAAATACAATTGATTGAGGACAAGAAATGAGGACCTTTCTTTTTTAAGTCACATGATGCTGAGAGTCAGTATTTTCTAGATTGGAAAATAACCTGGGACAGGAAGACTCTAGAAGAGACCTTAATGTTGCAGTGAATTGGTGAGGTAGATACATAAGGACAGCCTTTTCATCACTATTTTTAAAGGCAACTATATTAATATCATCTTAAAATCCAAGTTACACATCTGTAGAAGTTATCAGTGAAAGAAAACTTCATGGGACTTGCTAAATGCTATCTTACGTTTTCTGTGATTCTAATAGATCCAAATTTGGGCTCATGATTGGATCATTTAGTGGGAATATCTGCAGGGCTGCCACATGAAAGACAGGCTTCACTCTGATTGGACTCTGAGACTGTTCCCTAGCACATTGCTGTTTAGGATTATCGGTGTAAATTGAAAGCTCAGGGGAAAAATAAAATTTCTTACACAGCCACTTTAAAATTCCATTTTTCCTCTTAGCTAAATTGCATGTGAGAAATCAATCTCTTTGCCTGTGATTTCCAGTACATGTTCTGTATGAGCACTACAGGATGTTGTTGTTTTTGTTTGTTTGTTTTACATTTTGCCCTATTTCATAGGTGCATTGTCACATTGCCTTCTGATCACCATAGAGCCATCCATGCTCAGCACACACAGGACTCTGAACTTCCTACCCCAATAGCAAGAGTTTTCCCAGGGTTCCTGAAAACAGAGTAATGAATATCATAGAATAAAAAGCAAGCCTCTGTTAAAAGGCAGGAGCCCAATTTCGTTCTTATTCAATCATGACACAACAGCATGATACTTGCTGAATTAAAGGTCCATGAGGTAGAACGAAGGAAATCAAACTGATGATTTCAGGGCTACTTATGATCTGAGATCAAAGACATTATTATGACCAGGCCTGGGAACTTTTGGAAAGAATGAATTCGATCACCTATCTCAAAGTCTCATTGAAACTTAGCCAATCAGAATTTGAGTCAGAACTGTGACTTTTAGTCCCCTGTGTGGGACACTGAGCATTTAGCCAACTACCATGTCCTGAGCTGGCAGTGACTTTTCCACAAGAATTCTCAGGCAACCCACTGTGACCAGCATCCGTTGTCTCCTCTAGAGCCTGAATCCTTTGTTGTCAGGGTGGCTTCAGCGATGCTTTGATGAGTTTTCTTTGTTTTGACTCCAGCTACACTGTGCCGTTGAGCTTCCCTTTTTTCTTCCTTGTTAAAAAGAAAACAAACCCATCATTAACTTTCTTAAATGCCAGCCTGCTATTGTTCCTATTCATCTGAACTAATAAAATGAATAGCAACGGGAAATTTTCTGATGGATGTCTTCGAAATGATTATTATTTTTGAATGCCTTTAAACGTATGTTAAATGGGGGATGGCATGCTATCAAACAAAACTCTTCTGCTATTTTTAGTGTTTGCAGATAGATAAGCTCAACAAAGAAAAAGAAAGTTATTTTTTTTTCTTTGGAATTCGTAATAAAATAAAACCAGATTGTTTGGGTTCTTTTACTATTCATTCTTTTCTTTCTTTCTTTTTTTCCCCCCCTCTGTTGTCTAGAAGCAAAATGAGACAGAGCAAAACAAAAGCTATATCCTACATCTACATATCAAGGATTTATCATTACAGAGTTTCAGACTAGTTATTCCTTATGAGTCTTCCAAATTTGTTGTCAATATGCATCATTTTTTGGCAGAGGGAAAAATTACTAATAATTTTTTAAAAGATTTTATTTATTATTTTTAGAGAGAGGGGAAGGGAGAGAGGGGGAGAGACATCAAGGTATGGTTGCCTTTCACCTGCCTCCAGCTGGGGACGTGGCTGGAGACCTGGCTTGCAACCTGGTTATGTGCCCTGGCTGGGAAGTGAACCAGTGACCTTTGGGTTCACAGGCTGGCACCTTATCCACTGTGCCACCAGCCAGGGCTAAATAATTTTTTTTCTAACATACTTCATTAATAATACTTACCCTCAAAATAATTACCAGAATTTCAATTTTTTAATCAAAGAACCAATGCAGATGAAATAAACATCAAAGTAACTTCTGTCCATTTAGTCCTATTTTAATTGGTGACTTTGAAAATGTCTAAAATGTTTATTCAGAGTAATTTGTATCTTGGCCATAGATATACAATAGCATTCACAAAGTTTCAAACAGATTTAAAACATTTGAAAATAGCATTGATTTTACCAAATCACAAACACTACAAATTAATTTATATGAGGGCCAGCACTAATAAAAAAGAATAAATGCTTCTGATATAGGTTATCAGCAAAGTCTGTTAGCTCTACGTGGACACATTATCCCAAATGGATTCAACTCCACATTTTCACCACTTCTCCCTTATTTCAAGGCATTCCCTCCCTCTCTTCCACTATTGCAATCCCTAGTGTGACTTCCCCTGCCCCAGGGAAATACACAAATAGGATCTTATGACAGCCTAAAAAAACCCTCCACCACTGAATTCCTTTTATACTTAAAATAAATCCAAAATTTTGAGTTTGATCTACAGTCAAATCTACACTTGCACTTTCTTGCACTTCGTCTCCCATTGGTCTTCCCCATTCTCCATGCTGGAGCTGAGCTAACCCTCTTGTCTCATGTACACATGGTGACCTTCTTCCTTCCTTAGGTCCATGACACTAGGGATTTCTCTGTCTACAGCTCACTTCCCCTAGAGTTGTCCATGACTCACTCTTTTTGGACAATTCATCTCAGCTCATTGAGATATTTGGGGGAGCCTTTCCTACCTACCAAACCTAAAATACTTCTCACAATTACTCCCCATCATTCCCTATCGCATCATTCGTTTTTATTTCCCTTATGCCATTTATCTGTACAGTCTTTGCATTTTCAGCTTGTGGTTCGTTTGCTCTGTTCCTGGGGGGTGAACTTCAGATGGCTCTGGCAATGCTGTATCCCCAGAGCTTAGGCCAAGGCCTGGCACCAGGAGAAGTTTATTAGCTTGTGACACAATACATTACTCTCTCCTCCTTGACCCTCCATTGGGAATACTATATGGGTTTGTTGTTGTTTAGGAGGGAGTTCTAATTTACTATCACTTTTTTCCATCTTTAGTAATTGCTCCAGCCTTTCACGTTGGAATGTGCCCCAGTCGAGAGGCTGATCTTCCTGTTTCCCTTCTCTGCTCACTTCCCAGGTGAATGCGCCCCATCTCATGGTTTCATAGAGCGTCCGCAGTAGGCTAAACAGTAGTTTCTCATGATGTCCATATCTTAATCCCCCAAATCTCTGAAGATGCTGCCTGACATGGCAAGTAGTACTTTTTTAATGTGATTAAATTAACAATTTTTGGATTGGGAGAGTATCTCAGATTATCTAGGTGGACCCATTGTAATATGAGGGTCCATGAGCATCATCCCTGCCCTGTTTCTCCCAATTAATTTTTTGCTTTTTCCTCATCCCATCTCCTTCTCATCCATCCTATCACTTCAACACACTGTTTTCTCTGTTCCTTGAAGAGTCAGATTCCCTCCACAGGGTCTTTGTACTGGTTACTGCCAGTTCTTTCTCCCCTTCATGTCTAATAGCAAGTCTGTCAATTTTTTTTTTTAATGTTGTTTTCTTAATAAGGCCTATCCCATCCACACCATTAAACTTTAGCTCACACCATCTCTTCTCTGCCCCCAGTATTCCCATTTTTCCCTCATTTAACTCAATAGTTTATCTTTTTTTCTCATAGCACTCAAAACCTTAAAATATTTTGTTATGCATATTATTTGTTGTCTTTTCTCCATTTGAGAGCAAAGCAGTATAGTCTATAAATATTTGTGAATAAATAAATGAATCCCACTTTTTTCTTTCTCATGGATTATTTTAACTTTCATATAAAAACAGATCTATTATTGTAGAGTCACAATTCTCAGTTCTTGATGATGCATGTATATATAACTTGAAAATGACCTAAGTCTTAACCTTTTCCATATTTTTTTAGAAAGATATTCTAAATAACATCAGTAAGAAAAAACATATTTTGGTAAAAAAAAAAAAAAAAAAAGGAAGTAAATGAAACCACATAGTGTACTCCTGGGGCAGACGCATCCCAGTAACCCAAGATACTGTAATTATCGTTCAGGAGGATGATGGCATCTCTTTAGGACAAGGATCCTTCATCCCAGCATGCATTGCTATTATGTTGGACATACATCATACCCTGAAGTAGCACATTTTATTTTTACAACTCCAATTTGGTTAGAAACTCTCAAGCCAGTGCCATTATGTGTGTAAGAATAAGTGATCTATCCATAATACTCAACATGCTTTCAACATGCTCTCAAAACCAGGTTGATTTGGGTAGTTCATAGAGACAGAAATAGGAAGTCCTAAGTCCTAAAACTTATGAGAAAGACTCAACAGAAGCTGGGAATGTAAAGAGGTGCATTAGAGTATGTAATCTGTGAACCTTATGCAGAAATAAAATCAAGTTTAGAGCAGATGATGCCTGAGGAGAATGCTAGCCCAACCTTTTTCTGGGTAAGGACTTTCCTAGTGTGCTACCGGCTTGTAAATATATGGTAGCTGATATACCAAAATTAGATATTTAAAACTTGCTAGTCATGAGATTAAAGAGAAATCACTTAACTTTTATAAGTATAGATACCGTCAATTGTTGAGTTGCACCTCTTCAAAGGAAAGATTGTTATCTATACTTTAAAAGGTTGTGAGATTTAAATAAGAAATCTAAATACAGTGGCTAGCACATCATGCAAATTTACTAGATGTTAATGTCCGGTCCTGCCTTAATTGTTCATTAATATTCACAGTAACTTCAAGGAAGCTATATCATGTAGTGGTTATGGGATCCACTTCTAGCATCTATATACCAAAAACAAACATACCAAAATGAACAGAAACACACACATCAACAGAAGAAACCAACTAGGTTTAAGTCTAGAATCAAACAATAGTTTTGCCATTTTAGTTACTTGGCGTCCCTGTGGTGCAGCTCCCCCATTTATAAAGTGGTGGTAGGAATAGTGACCATGCTTTCCAGCTCAGAGCACCAGGAAACTGGTAGTTACAAAGCTGGTTCATTGACATGTCACAACAAGGGAGACCTCACATCATGGGAACTGAAGGACTTATCAGTAAGAGAATATCAGAAAGGAAGGACACTAGAGCTTTTGGCAAATAGTTTTGGAGAGAGGTCTGAGAAGGAAAGTGTTTGTTCTGGACTGGATGCTTGTGAAAAATGGGAGTAATACTCTGATTTGGTATCTTAATAATTCCCATCTGGAAGACGGAAGGAACAGAGGAAGCCAAATCCATAATTGGTAAAGAAGCAACAGCCATTCATCTGAGCTGGGCTACAAGGATGTTTGGTTACTTCCGCAGTTTGAACAATGTTCTTGTTTTTGTCCGGGTTCAGACTTGATCATGGAGTGGTGATATTTTCATCTAAATCCTTCCTGGTCACACAGTGACTCTTTCTGATGATTCTTTGTGAAATGATTCTTTCTGATGGTTCTCTGTGAACTAACAGGAAAACATCGAAGACTAGTTCATAGTACTAGGCCTACTCCTTTTCTCCATCTCAGTAGTCATAACCACAGCATGTTGCAATTAAAGAGAAAATCCATTTTCATAGCTGAAGGTGGTATCTGTCACCTCACAATAAATTTATCTATTATTATTTCCATTATTTTTAAAAATCAAGATAGTCCTATTTTAACATATTGCCTCCTTATGTTTATATTTGATTTCTGACTAGGGAAATATAGACACATTTCCTATATCTTAAAAAAGCACTCAAGGGAGACAATGACATTTTACTATAGCTATTTCCCTGCTTCCTGGTTTCTAGCTCAGTGTAAAAGCACAGAAGGTAATATCAGAAGGTCTTCTAGTGTTTTGAAATACTGAATTTAAATATTATTTTTGTAAATATATGAGTTAAGAGTCATCTCTGAATTATTATTAGGCAAACAATATTGAATAAAGATTGAGAGGGAGTCAGCCTGAGTTTGATTTCTGCCTCAGTCTTGTACTGGCCAAGTAGCCTTGGTGTAAAGAAAAGACACACCTCTCTGTTTCTCCTCTACTCACTCTATGTATACTTCCCACATATCAAACAGCTCTCTGACACCTGCTGGGTGTCCTATAATTTAACGCTATTCAGGTGCTATTTATCTGGAGACAGGACCAGATCCCACAGGTTAAGGGGTCAGTCTCATGAGACAGTCCCCCACCTGTACTGCAGGTGTCAATCGCAAATCCCAGATTGTCACTTGTACTTTGGATAGGCCAGCTATTAACTAGGGTTCCAAAGGCCCCCTCCTTGAGTTTGATAATTTGCTAGAATGGCTCACAGGACTCTGGGACACACTTTTACTGGTTTATTATAAAAGGATATGGTAAAAGATACAAGCACTCAGATGGAAGAGCACATGGGGCAGGGTAAGAGGGAAGGGGAATAGGACACCCCTGTCTGGGTGCACCCAGCTCTCTCCCAGCACCTCCATGTGTTCAGCAGCCCAGAAACCCTGAAGTATGTGCTTTTGGGGTTTCTATGGCAGCTTCATCACATAAGCATGACCCATCATTAACTCACTCTCCAGCCATTCTTTTTTTAGAATAATGGGGGGATTATGGCTTGGTCTTTCTCATGATCAGCCCCTATCCTGAAGCTACCCAGAGGCCCAACAAGATTGACTCATTAGCGCAAAGGACACCCCTATCACCCAAGAAATTACAGGGAATTTAGAATTTAGGAGCTCCGTGTCAGGAACTAGGGGCAGAAACCTAGATAGATAGGTAAATAGATAGATAGATATTTTTATTATTTCACACTAAGAAAAGGTTTTTTAGAAATATTTTCTGCCTTGATATATATATATATATATATATATCTGAAGTGATTAAAAATACCTACATCATAGAATCAATGTGATGAAGGCAAGTAAGATTTATAGTAAATTGATTAAAACAACCAATATTCATTGCTTGCACCTCTGTGCAAGATGCTGCATTAGATGTGTGGAAATAGCTTCCGTACCTGCCTGCAAGGAGATACTATATAGCTGAGCGATGTATGAAAAGATAAATATCTAAATAAACCCGCAGGAATCAAATACAAACGTCTGTCACTGACGATAAAAACTCTAACACTTTTGAGGAAAGAGAATTATTTCCTAGTGAGAGTAGACTGCAAAATGCAGTGGTACAGAGGGAGCTGAGCTGAATCTTGAAGGATTCGTAAAATCTGACCATTCGGAGAGAGGATGAGAGTTCTAGACAGATAGAATTTCAGGGGAAAATATATGAGAACTTAGATAATAAAATTCAAATAACAACAACAACAACACAGCTACAAAAGCAAAGTAGAACCTGCACTGAACATAAAACCAAGCACCTTAGGTTCACTGTCTCTTTTAATCTTTTTGATAACCTTATAGAAAAGGTAAAATAATTACCACCATTTAGTGTTGAGAGGAAAGCTTAGATATTTGTTTGTTTAAGTTTACTCAACTAGCAAGTGCTGGGCTCCCATTTCACCCAGATCTACAGGACTGTAGATCCCAAGTTCCTTCTTTATTATTGTTCCCTTAAATTAACTTTGTATGCATGACACCATCTAAGGTCATTGATTACTGACCCAAATCAGTGTGTCCCTGGTCTGATTATGCAAGACATTTAATGTAACATCAGGGAATTTCCATTTTCTCCTGTATAGAATGGTGAGTCTGTTGCTACTTGAAGCAGGAAAGTGATGTAATTTTTAAAAATCTATTTCCATAATTTCATGTTTTATTTGCATAAAAAATCTGAAAACCTTCCATTGCTGCCACCACATTCTCCATTATTCTACATATAAAAACTGAATTGTTATTTTTTATAAAGAGCTGAATAAAGTGAGGGAAATATTGTATTTGGGGGGATAAAAAAGCTTTTTTCATTTGCATTTGTAGCAAAGTCTACCACAAAGTTAGACTATTATATATGTATATTTTTCTCAGAAGTCTAACAAGCACTTTTTTTTTTTTTTCAGGTGTTAAGCTTCCCATAGAGAAACTCAGACCAAACACTTAAGTCATTGGAAAAAAAAAAAAAAAACACTTTAAAATCATTAAATTTAGTTATGGTTTTCAAGGAGCAACACGTCAAGAGTTGTGCTCTTTGGTTAATTGCTCACAAATCAACAAAAAGAACCCGAATTACTTAGTTAAAAAAAGGAAAGACAAGATGAAGTTTATTCCAACCAATAAATCCATCTGTGTTCAAGCAAACAGCTGTTTGCCTTCCATTGTTACTTATTGAAATGTCCGTAATTTATTCATCTCAGGATGCACTTACACATCTGTGGTATCATTTATTTTAGCTTATCTAATTGCCTTTGAAATTAAATAAACCAATAAACAGAGAAAAGATAAAACTCAAGGGAGAACTCTGGATGTAGGAGAAGTTGTTGAGTAAAAAATAAATTCCAAAACTAAAGGATTTTTGTTAAATGCTCAGTAATTACCTCTGCCTGTTGTCAATTAGGCATGAATTTAAATCCTCTAAATTTGCATTGTAGCTCTTGGGAATATATATTGTATTCAACTCCTGACATGTCCCTCTCCATTTCAATGATCTTTTAAAATGCCATGGAGGTGCCATTTTTGAAAAATAACAAAATTCTCAATCTGTACTTCTTAGCTACCCAGGACTGTTTCAGAGAGTTCAAAAGAGAATTCTTTCAGAGGCTATTCCAACTAGAGTTCAAATCTGCATTCCACACATTATCCAGAAGGATTGTCATGTGCTCTTTGATGTTTTAATTGTTATCTCTTTAATGAACTTCTTGACTTCCCTCTTTCTAGAATGGTTAGAACAAGCTACTGGAATGCTGAGTGTCATAACTGGGGAAGGAGCCATGGCTGTTGTCACTCCTGTTGGTAAATTGATTGTGCTGAGAAAGGGTATGGCCTTTGGTAGAAAAGTCCTGAGTTTGAGTCTCTGTTATGTCACTTACTGACAATAGGACCTTGGACAAGTTATTTACTTTGTCTGAGTTTTAATTTCTTTATTTGAAAAAAATCCCACCTCATGAAATTAAGTGAAAGAATGAATACATATATATATATAAAATGCTTTGCACAGTGCTTGGGACAATAATATATATTGAATAAATGTAAATTCTTATTTTGAAACTGGATTCAAGCATCAGTCAGGTGTTGGGCTAGAAAATTGCTAAGTCTGTTTCCAACGTGGGGGTTACATGCTATTTTTTATTTCTTAAATTATTTCTCTATAGCTAAGATCCTGCACCCAGTTTCATTGTGTTGGGGTTTTCCCTTCACCACAAAACAATTCTCCACCACCAGCTGGGTGTCCAGCAGTGGTACTCAATTCTAACACTGTGAAACTGGACATAGCATCAGACACCACAGGTCATGGATTTAGTCCCATAAGATCACCATTTACCTCTAAGGCCAACCATGAGTCCAAGTTGTCACCCGTGCTTCTGACAGGCTGGTTATAAATCAGAGGTGCCAGTAACCCTCTCCTTGGTTTGATTAAGTTGCTAGAGAACCTTACTGAACTCAGAAAAATAGAGTTTACTCTCTAGATCACTAGTGTATTGCAAAGGATATTAAAGGCTATGAATCAACAGCGAGATGAAGAGATATGTAGAGCAAGGTCCTGAAGAAAGGAGCTTCTGTTTTCATGGAGTCAGGAGCCTGTCATGGTGGCACATGAAGAAAATGTCCTGGTTCCCCACTGTGGAAGCTCCCTGAACCCCATACTTTTGAGTTTTGTGGAAGCTTTCTTACACAGACATGGTTGGTTAAATCATCAGCTACTGACATTGATTTAACCTCCAGCCTCTCCCCTCTCAAGGGAAACCAGTGGGTGGGACTAAAAATTCCAATCCTCAATCCCTGGATGGTTCCCCTGGCAACCTAATCCCTCCTTAGGCACTTTCCAAAAGTCACCTCATTCACATGATGAAAGATACCTTGACAGTTTGCCACTTAGGAAGGTTTATTGGGTTTAAGAGTTCTTGGCCTGAAAAGGGATGGAAACCAAATATACATTTCTTATTAAAAACCACAATGTCACAGTACTGACATTTTGTGTGTCACTTATAGCCCCTATGTTGTTGCTGTTATTTCTCTTTTCAGGTGTTCCTCACCTTCACCTAAATGATAATCTCCTTGAAGACAGGCACCGTGTGGTACTACTGTTATTTTAGCCAGGGAATGAGTGAGCATGATTTCCTGTACTGAGCAGGTTTTCTACATCTTCTTTCTGTTGAGGGTGATGACATATGTCTTTGAAAAACTTCCTCCCTAACTTGTCAAAATTAATGGATTAGGTTACATGGATATTTCTGTTATTCCTGTGGAGTAGGATAAGTGCTGTGGAATATGCAGAACAGTTCTAAGCATCCTAAAGAATCCTTTTATTCCCAAAGAATAGTTTACATATGAGAAACATCTGGATCATGAAATGGATATTTAAAGATTCATAGAGTGACAGCTTTGCACCAAATTTTACTTCAGTGCCTTCCAGCATTTTAACACTGGGGGACTGGGAGGGAAATAGCACCTTTTTTTTTTTTTTAAGTTTTAAATTAGTCGCAAAGGGTGGTCTCAGTGCTGATCTGAGGACAGCAACAGTACCAACTCCAGAGTGCAGGAGGACCCAACAGGATGTGCAAATGTTGCTAGACTCAGTTCCAAAGCACCCCATGTTGTCTTTTATGGAGGAAGCTGGAGGTGGAAATCTGCCCTTGGGAAATTGTTACGAGCCCACATTTCCATGGGAGGGAAAACAACTTTAAGAATGAAGGGTCCTGCAAGGAGGAGCCATCCTTCTTTTTCTTGCAGTCCCCACTGTCTCCAGCGATGGCAAGAACAAAAAAATATCCAACCTGTCTGCCCGCTCACCATGCATTTGCCACATTGAAACTTGTATTGGGGAACTCGATTTAGGTGATTCTATGGTGTGAGATCCCAACAGGGCACACATCCTGCCACATTTGGCAATTGATAGACAATTTTCTGCTTGGCCTCCTAAGATTTTTCTTCCCTGTTCAGGGTTGCCACCCTGTCCCTCAAAAGGAAAACTTTAGAGGGAAGAGAGGGAAGTTTTTCCTTTCTGCAGATTCCCACTAGAATCAGTGGTCCACTTCAAAACACAATTGCTTTCCTTGATTATGTGGTCAAAAGGATGCATGGACTCCAGGCACCTTAATGCAACTGCAAGGCTAAAGGAAATCACTGGAAGGGCATCACTAAGGCTGTGTCTATGTGTTTCCCCATGCCTAATCTTTGTTCAACAGTCACCTGCCAGTTTGCTCACCAATGCTCTCTACCTTTTTGCACCAAATGCATTCAGGGTGTGTGTGCTCTTTCAGACACTCTAATTTTCTTGCCCTCAACCTTTGACAAATTGACAGTTTCTCTCCTTTTTACAATCATGACTTTTAAGTCCACAGCAAGCAGAAAATAAAGTGTCATTTATTTTATCCAAATGGAAAAGTAAAAGAAACCTGAAAAGATAACAGAAAACTAACAAGAAACTTGAAAAGATAACAGAAACCTAACAAGGATGATACTTGGCTAAGGAAAGACATTGCCCTGTCAATGTCTTTTATGTCTGGCATTGGATAATGAAATCCAAGTGGATCATCAAGAATGGGTCAACTTATTTGCATTCAAACATTTCTTTAAAGTAATCCACCCAAGGATTTCCTGTGTGCCCCAATACTAATTATTTTGAAATTATCTTCTAAATCAGACTATTTATATTTAGTTTTTGTATCATGAATATTAACATATATGGCTTTATAGGGTTCTGAGCAGGCAAGGATTATTGGGGTTGAAGGAAAGAGGGTTTTCCTTGAAATTCACTTTCTTAGATCAAGTAATTTGGCTGTGGTTTTTTAGAGTACAGCGTGGTCAGTAAAACTCATACCGTGAGGTCAAGGCTACTTCTTTACAATAACTTATTGGTGTTCAGGTCTAACTTGATTCTTAGCAAGACAATATTTGTCTAGTCTCATTGTAAAGGCAGAGGGAAACTTCCACAGGATCTGTGCTCACCCAGTTTTCCAATTATCTGTGCACATGTTGCTAAATTTTGGTCATAGTAGAAATGTATGAAATTATAGAACATTAGTGTTTGATGGGTAACTGGCAGCTATGTATAAACAGATGTCCATTGGCATGTATACACATATGTATTGTATTAGCTTCCCAAGTCAGAACTCTTCCACTAGCTGTGTTTTTTCCAAATGAATTTATAGGCCCACAGCAGTGGGAAATAATCGTCCATTAAGCATCATCTTCTCCAATGTTAGTTCAATCTCCTCCCCTAAAAAAACTTCTCTCTGGGGAAAAATAATCTACAGGGATAGGAAAACATGAGACATAAGAGTCTAGAAATCTAAAAAGACTCAAGTTATTGGTGGAAAATCAATTTTGTATGGCTTTTTTAAAAAAAGGATTTGAGATCAATTTAACCTAAGTCTATATGTATTGCTCCTGCCACTATTTTTGTTCTAAGGATGATACTTGGCTAAGGAAAGAGACAAACATCTGAAACCTGAAATTACTCACGAATAAAAGCTCTCCCATTAGGCAGCATTATCTAATCTTCTTTGGTGTCAGTGCCTACTTTCTTTCTCCCTTGATAATATTTTGAATGAAATACCTAATTATGATATTATCTTTATTAAGAAGCCAGCTCCTTTCTGCTTCAAAGTGTTGAAGAAACTTCAATTTTCTTTTAGCCAGGCTATATAAATGGCCTAGCAGTGGGCTTCTCATGACTGTGTAGGGTATGATGAGTGGGTGCACTTAAAGGCAATTGCCCTGATCTCTCTCAGCAGAATACGGAAGGGAGTGACATTCTGGAAAAATCTGGTGCCTTGGCCGAGGTACTGCTATTAAACAATTGGTTACCAAGTGTTTATTATGTTTTATGTTTGCCTCTTGTCATAATCCTTCATAATGTGTTTAAACAATTAATTGCCACAATATCCAAACTTCTGAGGCTTGGAAAGGGACCCAAAGTACATTGAAAGAGCTATAAATTCCTGTGTTGGCAACAGGGAGGAAAGGTTTTGGTTCTTAATGAATCACGTATTAATTTTGCATTTATTGTGTGTTCACACTTAATGTGAACACTCCAATGTACTTAGAGAGACATATTGGACTATTATGGTGTTTTCATGGTCTGTTCATTCAAGAGTTGATGTTTGTTTCTTGCTGGGGCAAAGGCAGTGACTCTTGGGAAATTTTCTGGAGGGGGGAGGGTTGGTAAATTTTTTGTTTTGTTTTGTTTTGCTTTTTTGTTCTGTTTTAGTTTTTGTTCTGGGCCTATGAATACCTCTCTTCTATTCAACGTTAAGTTACTGTGCAATATTTAATATATCTGACTCTGGGTCTGTAATCTCCTCTACTTCCCATTATTTAAACTAAGCTGAAAAATCCTATTTCTCAAGCACACTCTGCCCTGTTTTTGTCAATTATAATGAAAATATTTGAGTGCTTTGCCCCAAGAAATACTTTACTTCATGTAATCATTACCTTTATTAGGTAGAGAAAAACATGTTCTCCACATTTCACAGATGAAGAAGATTAAGACTTGCTGATTTTAGGGTCCTGCTCAGTCAGCAAAGAGAAAAGCCAGTGTCCCTTCTCAACAACAGTGTGACAGCAGAACATTTTTAAGTATGTACAGTATGTATGTACATATGCATGTATGTATGTATCATTTATCTATTACTGTTTATCATCTATCTAGACCTATCTACCTATATAACTTAAAGTATGAGGAGGCTTCTTTCTATTTCATATATTAGAGGTTCTTCTCAAATGTCTAATAATCCTGTTACTTGGATCACTAATCAAATATAAGAGTCAGATGCTGGAAAATGTTTGGAAACTCTCTGCACCTGTGTAGGATTATTGGCAGCTGGGCCTGCCCACAGGTTGATTAGGGAATCAGGCATTTTGTTGGTAGACACTCAAATTTAATACCCATAGTTTATCTCCTTTGAGCTATTTTTGGCCTCAGTGATATCATCCAGGGTCCCAGGGGTGGGGAGAAAGTGCAGGGGCAGGGATGGTACTCTTTAGAGCCTAAACTAGGATACAATCTCTGTGGAACCTTTCTTGAGTTCCCCGCACCCAGTAAACGTCATTCCTTTACCAAACTGAACCAGGAAAAGCATTCTTCTTCCTATTCCTTTCAGTATCTAGTACAGAGAGTTCAGCACATTTTGAGTCGCAGCACCAATCATCAGATGATGGTTATTTATATGTTCCTTTTTGTATGATCATATATAGCATAGGAAGCAAAATCTTTCCTATTAATTATATATTTTTCAGAGATTTGCTACATAATATATTAATCAAGAATAAACTAAGTGGGTGGGTAAAGGGACAGAGGGGAGGAAAAAGGAGGTGGGTATAATACAATAACAATAAAATTAAATTAAAAAAAGAATAAACTAAATAAATTAGATAAGTTTTACAAACTTTTAATGCCTACTTTGGGTTAAATATACATCAACAGCCAACAGTCTTTGTGATTTTTATTATTTATCTTTGACGAGTAAGAAAAAGGGAAGTTAGAACAGTGTTTTGTTTTGTTTTTAAGATTTTATTTATTATTTTTAGAGAGAGGAGAAGGAAGGGAGGCAAATAGGGAGAGAAACATCACTGTATGGTTGGGTTGCTTTTCACCTGCCTCCAGCTACAGACCTGGCTTACAACCTGGTTATGTGTCCTGGCTGGGAATTGAACTAGTGGTCTTTGGGTTTACAGGCCAGAACCTTCCCACTGAGCCACCAGTCAGGGGCTAGAACAGTGTTTTTAATAACAAATGTGGTCTTTGAAACTCTTATGATCCCCAAGATCTTTCTAAGGGTCACTGAGACCTTTCTATGGTGTTTGTTTGGTCACATCACAGTATTTTAATAATGAGACACTGTTTACCATTTCCACTCTCCTTCTCCCACAAGTGAACTATGGGGCTTCCATAGGTGGAATGATGACAGATTTTGGAATGAATGCTTATATATTCTTGTGTTTTACAAACTTCTCAGTTTTAAATGTTTGATGGTATAAACAATGGTAGTCCATGTATATAAAAGTACTTTGGAGTTCCTCAGTAATTTTTGAAAGTATAAGAGATCCTGAGATAGAAAAGTTTGAGCATGACTGTCTTAAAAGAACACGTGTCTTGTATTCTGTAAGGAATACAGCTCATTTCTAGTAGAAATCAAGTGGCAATATAGATATTCTGTGATCTTCTCAGTTTACCATGCCTCCTTGACATGGTGTGGTTTTGGATGTCAGAATCTTCTCTATTTCATTGAGTAGGCCACAAAGTTCATTTGGTGTTTTCCTTAAGATGACACTAGTAGCACTTAGTCATCTTTAACTTCATTCCAAAACAGTTTTGTTAGATTGTATCATGACAGTTGTATCGGTGTACATTTTTAGAAAACTTACCAAATTGGTGAATTTTTGTGTAGCCATTTTAATATTGAGGGTGGAGGGAAATACAAACATTTTCAGCACACTATGCTTTATTATTTCCAGAAAGGTAAAAATGCAACAAAAACACAAAAGAAGATTTGTGCCAAGTGTGGAGAAGGCTCCGTGACTGATCCAATGTGTCAAAAGTGATTTGCGAAGTTTCATGCAAGAGATTTCTTGCTGAATGATGCTCGAGGGTCAGATAGGCTGGTTGAAGTTGATAGCGATCAGATCAAGGCATTAATTGAGAACAGTCAATGTTCTCCCATGCAGGAGATAGCCTACATAATCAAAATGCCTGAATCAATAAAATTTTTGGTAAAAATGAAAAATGTGTCTTTATATTATAGAAGAAAAATCATACTGACTTTTTGGTCAACCCAATTGTACAGAAATTCAATGTTCCTGGAGCAGAACAGCCCCAGTTATACTCATTTTAACCTTAATTAGTAGGCAGTTTTTTAAGTAAAGATATACAGTTCTCTCTTTATGATTTGCATTTAATAGTATCCCAGAAATCCACCTGAGATGCACAGGTTTTAGGCCCATTGATACTATGTCACTTTAAGTGTGTGGCCAGGTATGGTGCCTCCACACGTACTGTTCCCTGATGCCTTTATTTCTCGTGTCCTTTCCCCAAACAAAGTGGCTTCTATGGAAGCCAGTCTCTTTAATATTCATAACATAGAAAGAAAACCTAAATTTCTTATAAGATAGTCTTTGGGAAAGCCCAGAGATAAAAATTAATGAATCCTTTTAGGTGGCTGACTCTGATTAGTGGAAGAATATGTGGAAAAGCTGCCAAATTTGGTGCATTTATGTGAGATACATACTATAAAGAAATTTTACAGAAATTTTTTCTAAGATACTGGACTTTGATCTAAGTTTTTCTGAGCCAAACCATGTGTTTTTAGATACTTAGCTTGACTCTCTTGTAAATTGCGAAGAAATTCTTCCCCCACGTATTAAATGTATATTTAGCCTGCTAAGGATCAGAATAAATTATTGATACTATCTTAGAGAAATGATTAGTGGTTAGATTGGGAAGAGATTTTTTTTCTTAGATTTTAAATCATATAACTCCACATTGTGACTCAAAAAGCTTAGATCATGTTATGAAAAAGAGAATAAGTAAAAGTTGGTGATTTTTATGTCAAGGCTCCTTAAGTCAGACAAATACCTGATAAGTGCGAGCACTTTCCAGCATCCCAGTCATTTCAGCTGCACCAGATTTTCTGCAGTCCGTGAATAATACTGATGGCTGCAGTTGCATCGATTGTGCAACAATCCACATTGATCATTAAGATGGCTGGAATGAGCAGGTCCACCACGGGGCAGTTTGTTTATTTTATGTGTATAGACATAGCTTGAATTTCCAGCACAGAAGTCTCAGGGAAAGAGTCTTAATACAAATATTTGCTTTTGCCGAAGTACACATGAAAGGGTCATTTTCTTCCATGCTGCAGGGAACAAGAGCGCAGGGACATGGTCTCAGCGTGTTGACACTGCATTTAAGGTTTGTGACAAAGTCCCCTATTCTTGGCCCTGCTGATGGGAACTGGGATCTGGTGAAGTTACACCTGGAAACCAGAAGCAGGTGTTTTTGCCATGAGGACTGAATGAACTTCAGCCCCAGGATGGGAATAAAATACCCCTGAGCATCGAGATTCTAATGCTTTCTGAATTTTTGCAATGTGCTCTCTCCACATATGGTTGCAAGCAGGCCTGGATTATGTAAGAGATGGCTGTCTCTAAAGAGATGGCCAGCTCAAAACTCTGCCTCTCCCCTAGGAGTTTCCTCTTCGAGTACAGTGTCTGAAAGTGAGTGGCAACACCAACTAGGTGGTAATTTTGAGAAAACATTTGGGAATGACGTTCACAATTTTTGTTGTCTGCATTCAGAATTTCTGAGCTATGACACTGGTAAAATATGAAAGAATATCCACAAAGCATCTCTGAGAGAAATCCTATGTAATGAAATGACTAAATCCCAAGTTATAGCCTGAATCCATTAAAAATGTTTCAAAAACCATGATAGAATCCAGGAACACAAAGGAACCTGGACAGGAACACTGGAGTTTATAAAAATGAATGGACTTTGATTTTGGTGAGCAGCTATTATGGGGTAATGTAATTATTTATATGTGATTCTGATGGGCCACTATTTCCATGAAACCTATGGGTTAGTCATCTTCTTTCCCCCTTTTGTCTACATATCTTCAGAACAAAATGACTTGTTTTTAGATTGTCAACTTCTATGTACTTGTACTTGGCCAAATGTTCCTTAGTCATTCTTCCTATAGATGGTGGTTTTAATTTCCTTTAGCCTTAATTAATACATAAGGATTCCTTGCTATTTCTCTCCCTCTCCCCCTCTTTCTCCCTTTAATCTTCGCAAAGGGGAAAACACTGGGAAGCCTAATGAACACAAATAAATAATGGATTTTCACTTTTCCATGACTTTCTAAATAGGACATTAAGTCACATTAGAAAAAAGATGTTCCTTTCAGAAAACTTCTCCCTTCTCTGTGTCCCCTCTGTTCTTAGGTATGTCTGGAGGTCTTTGAAGTCCATTTGGAGCAGGTGGTTACCTGCAATGAGATTTGGCTGGTAACACAGCATCCTTTATAATGACTTATTTTGGGTTTTTGTATCAGTGCTAGTTCACTCTTGCATGTTGATATGATGTGCGAATCTATTTGATAAAAGTGTCAAGGCCTCAGAGGGAGTTTTTTGAAGACTGAAATCAAAGCTGCTCTGACAAATAATTCAATATTTGTTCTTCATAATAGTTAAATAATACAGCTGACCATTGAACTGCATGGGGATTAGGAGCACCAACCCCTTGCACAGTCAAAAACTCGAGTATGCACAACTTTTGACTCCCTAAAACTTAACTACTAATAGCCTTACTGATAATATAGTCAATTATTACATATTTTGAAAGTTATATGTATTTATATTGTATTCTTACAGTAAAGTAAGTTAGAAAAAAGAAATTGTTTTTAAGAGAATCATAAGAAAGAGAAAATCCATTTATAGTATTTGCTGAAAATAGCCTGCATATAATTGGACCCATGTAGCTCAACTTAACATTGTTCAAGGGTCAACTGATAGTTATGTTTTATATGTGTTCAACTTATTTTATATCTATCATCATATTAGCATATATTAGATGTAGCAAACAGTGCATGGAATTAATAGCCATCATTAAGCTGAATTTGTTTTAACTATTCTAAACATATATTCAAAGACAAATAATGCATGCGCACATAAACACAGATCTGAAAGCTTCTCTTTTCACTCTAATGATGTGAATCTCATTTGGTGTAGATGATCCATCACTTATATACGTTAATGTTAATAAAATCTACTTTATTTAGTTAATGTCTTATATGCAAGGCCATTTACTTACTTTATCTCATCTGAACCAACAGCACGGAAGTGCTAGGGCCAGGGGGTGTGTCAGTTATTGATGGGCACATGTGAGTGTATTTGTGTTTGTGACAGTGTGTGTGTGTGTCACTTTGTTTCATATTTTCCCTCCTGCATTTCCACCTACCTCTCCCTGCTATTCATGAAAATACCATGATATTGCAGGTGGGCCCATGGTGCAAAGTCTAAATTCTCGGGAGAATGAATCTTCAGATCAGGTAGAAGAACCTCAGAAAAGAATTAGTTGAAGAAATAAGAGTATCTTGGAGCAGCAAGTAGAAGAGAATGACTGTCCTTCTGCCACAAACTGGGGGGAAATAAGAATGTGCAGGAATCGAGGGCAAAAGAGAAGAGGGATGTGTTTAATGCAGGAGAATGGACACGGGGGGCAATGGGCAAAGAGGTGGCAGCTGTCTCACATGATCTCCCTGTCCCCAAGGTAGAAGAGACTAAAAGTTGGAGTGCAGAATGGGGACCTGTGGAAGGGGTCCACAGCAACCTCAGCTGTCACCTGGGGCCTGATGGTTTGGGGGCAGCCTCTGTCTCACTGCCGCCGCTCCCTCGACAATTTTAAGATCCTGAAACAGTCTGTGACTCAGACTCATGAAAGGCAGGGATCCTCCACCTGAGGGAGGCTGAGTGTCCCTTCAGCTCTGAGAAACAAGTGTGTGACACTAGAAACATGTCCAGATAAAAAACACAGATAACTAATAAACACGATGCTGTTCTTCCATGTGGAATTTGAAGTCTGTGATTCTTCTCCCCACATTAGAGAAAAGTAACGGGAATTTAGAGAATTTAAGTGACTTATTCAAAAGCATTAAATGGTAAGGAGCGGAGCCAGGATACACACACTCCAGTCTGACTGACTTTGAGGGTCCATACTCACCTGCTGTATTCTCCTATGATCCAGCACTGCAGCAACAGTCACAGGCCATGAAATGGGAGCTGGCATGCATGGACTACCATGGACAGTGTGCCTATGATGGGGAGAGTGAATTACTTTAAAAAGAGGAGTGAACAACCCAATGGCCAAAATTGAGTTTTCTAATTCAGTTTACAAATCATAAAGCTGATGTTTGAAGGTCTGCTTGATTCCCACATGATTTCCCAACTGGATCAAAGCATTTTAGGGCAAAGCAATCTGATTAATATAGCAGGACCTGACCAGTCACTAACCAGCACACACAGGCCAAGTATTTGGAAATAGAATTAAAGACAGATTTATGACTATAAAATCTATTCATACTATCATTCTTCAGCCAGGTCACTCAGGAAAATGCGTATAACATCACATGCCATTGATATATGTATTAAAGACCAGAAAAATGTGATGTCTTCAGGAAGCATGTGACTTTGATGTGTCCTTCAATGCAGTTTTTTAAAAACATGGTCCTTTTAGTTTTATTGCTTATTGCTTATTTTGTATTTCCATCCCCTCTGAATTTTTTTGAAGCCTATTTCTACTTTATATTGTAGTACTTCTTTCCCTTTAGAATGTCTAGTTAGCATTTTTCAAAGTTGCTTTGTTGTGGTTGATATTTATTTCTTAGCAACATTTCTTTATGTTAATTTGACCTTTTCACTTATCCTGATTCCATCTTCAACTTGAGTGGTTTCTGTTTTGTTAATTTGATGAGGTCTATAAGATTTTAACCTATATCTCTGGGGATTTGTTTGTTGTGATTTCAAATCTCATTTCAATTCATTCTGTCAGGGGCCTCAAATAAGGAAGGATTGTTCTTTTGAGAAGTGCTAATTACATACAGAATGGAGCAGTAAATGAACAATATATATTGCAATCTAGACCAATTCGAATAAAAGTCAGGAGAATATTTTTTTATTGGTGTATTATATAACATTAAACTATACTTTCTAAAATAATAATGATCATCATAATATCTAACATGCATTGTTCTGCAAAACTCTCTAAAGGGGCCTATTTGTATTAAGGTATATAATTTCTATAATAATTTGAAATATCAGGTACTACTATTGGGCCCCAATTTATAGATAAGAAAATTGAGGCAGAGGTTACATACCTAGGAAGTAGCAACACCAGGAGTCCTCATTTTGTGTGTGTGTCATAAAAGGGTATGGTTAGTGAAATCCATTATCAACCCTTAACAAAAATGTCGGATAAAAAGATCAAGGTTTATTGATGATCAAATGTTTGAAGTCGTTATTTTCCTCATCGGACAAATACACCCATCCTTCTTGAAGAAATCTGATGACCCTTCTTACTCTTCTACTGGACCTTAGGTGTGACTGGAATGGATGAATGGACTCAAAGGCCATCACCTCTGCAACCCAGGTCTTCAATTTCACTACAAATTCATTCATGTCAGTTTAGGGCATTAAATATAAATGGCTTCCTTTACACTCCAATTGATTTCTGGAAACTAAATCTAATGCTGGGGAGAAAGTGGTTCAGATTGTTAACTAAAATGACTATAAAACCTAGTTTGGAAAATCTATAATCAGAGAATCCAGGGAGCAAATCTTGGTGCCACCGCTAAGTAGTCATATGACCCTAGGTAAATATTGTTCTCAGTTTCTTCACTGGTGCATAGTAATGTTTCCCATTCAAAATTTTGCAAGTGGTTAGAGACAGGGCATGCAAACCCCTGGATACATAGGTTCCCAATAACTTTTAACATAATTCTATACAAAGAAAAAAAGGTTCTCACAAAAGAAGCAGATATTTATTAATATTTTATCCTAATCATTCCTCTCCAAAAACAATAAAATATTTAGAAGATTTTTTCTTTAAGACCATAAATAACTTATACATGAAGACTAATAATTTACTTAATTAGAATGACCCAAGCTAATTTCAGGTGACTGAAAGCCTCATATAATTCACACATTATGGTCAGTGTTGAAGAACTAAAAACACAAAGTTGCTTCAGAACTCTTGTTCCGATGAAGTGGTTCTGTTCTGAGATTATTCAGCTTTGTGGGTACAAGAAGATAGCAAGGGGGTTGAGTGAGGTGATTAGTCATCTCAAGATGCTAGAAAAAAAAAATACCATGGCTGGATGATTTAAATAACAGACATTTATTTTCTGTTGTGTTTGAAAGGTAAGCGCTCCATGGAAGAAAAAATGGGCCAAGCAAGACATCAGAGCTGCAGACCATTAAAACATTTACTATTCCAGAGGCTGGAAGTCAGAGATGACGGTACCAGTAAGAGCTCCCCTTCTGTTTTGCAGATGGCCACCTTCTCACTGTGTGCTCACATAGCTTTTCCTTGCGTATGTTCATGGAAAGAGGGAGAGGCAGGGGAAAAAAGAAGGTGGAGGAGGAAGACAAAGAGGAGGACTGTGTCTATCCAAGGGCATCCTGCTTTGTTGTGGAGGTGGGCAATAGAGAGAGAAATGAGTAGAGGTCATGAAAGCACAATAGGACTGGGGCAAAGAGCAGCTATTGGCAAGGAGCACACTGTCAAGCAGTAAATGTCTCACTGAATGAGTGAAGGTATGTCAGATGGGACAGGGAAGATTTTCGCAGAGCAAGGTGCTGTAGCTTGGCCCAATAAAAGATGTACTTCCCTGCTAGAGGGAAAAATTGAAAAGAAAACCAGGAAAAAGGACAACTGTCTATGTAAGGCATTGATACCAAAAAATCAAAGTGCTAGTAATGGAACATCTTGTTTTCAGATAAACACACGGGAGTCTCCAGGTTCCCAGCTACATATGCAAATAAAATAATACCCCTCCCTGCCAAAGTATTTACAGAGTGTTGATCTAATCTGTCTTGCTGTGCAGAGGACTGGGTATAACTGCCCCAGAAGGATGGGTCTCTGACGGACTTCCAAATATTCATTTAGAGGAAGAAAAAAGGATTTCTGCGATTAAGTCTCACACTCAATACCAGCTTTATTTGTTTAGCTATTACAGCTTGCCAAGTGTTTTTCACATGTTTTCTCATTTGGGTGTTCACAAGTGGTGAGGCAGGATCCACACCCGGCTTATTCCTGTCATGGAGAAGCAATGTGGCCAAGATCAAGGTGCTGATTAAGAGGTAGAGTTGTACCATTAACACAGGTCTACTTCCCAGTTCTTCCAGCTGAAATGTATTGACTCTAGATAAATACTATCAGAATTATTTTTACCCCTAACCTCGAGCTCTGATACGATAACAAAAATTCAATTATTCCTTTTTTATTTAGAGAATACTTTATTGGTTTCTGTAATTAAATCCATGTAGATAAGGCTTTACATATTTAAGACTGTGTTTTACCGCTGCACAAATGGAAAAGAAAGAAAACTATGTTGAACGTTTCTGGACTAATATGGCTGTTAGTTTTTGTGCAATGCCAACCCCACACAGTGCAAGTCCCAAGTTGACAGTTTCCAAGAACTCAAATTATATATATTGTATATTTACTTACATAAAAAGATCAGTAGCAGTATGTTATACATCAAGGACATCAACAGCATTCCCAGGTTCCACAGTCACCTGAACAAAATCACAAAGATATCCTCCGTACTCTATAAAAAAAGAAAAAGAGAAATAAAACCCCAGGAAGCAGCAATGTCCTGTTACTGTTGTGATACCATTTTTAAAATTAGTTTCTCAGTCATCATCATCAATAGGGTAGTGTCAATAAAAGCAGCTCTGGTAAAACATGGGCACTGCTACCTATCATAGGCAGGTACAGAATATTTTATACTCACGAAGTACGACAAAGTACTGTCCTACATCTGTAATACCAAAAAATACAAGTTGAAAGGTATTACTTGAGACTTGACTCTCTTTCTCCAGCAGAGGGCCTCAAGGTGGGATGGCCCAGCTCTGAGAATGTAATACACCTTCTTAGTTAGACAGGATTTCCTTTCATTAGTGGTACAGTTCACTACTCTTCATGAGTATCAACTAATACCATTGAAAAAAGATCCCCCCCATTAAAAAAACACATCCCACCGGGGTCATACAAAGATGAGCAAGCGGAGGCAAGCAAGACTCAACCTCACTAGCATTTTGCCAGAGCTGTTGTGTTTGAAAGGTAAGAGCTCCATGGAAGAAAAAATGGGCCAAGCAAAACATCAGAGCTGCAGACCATTAAAACACAGAATCATTTCAAACAGAAGCAGGGGCCAACTTCGCTCACTTGGATATGCTCAAGAGGCTGACATCACTGTAGGGTCATTTACCTGTGCATCCAGGAAGAAAGGGCGACCAGTTACTACTGTATTTTGATTGTGTGTTAGTTACCATGTTGCTAAAATAGGCACCTGCCGGAATCTAAGGTAGGGCTCCTCTGTCCACCTCCAGCTCTCTTCAGTTCTTCACTACCAAGCTGACAAATGCCACCTCCACATCCAAAGGGCATCGGGCAGCAGAAGCAACATCTGATATACAAACTGCAATCACCACATTATTTGCAAAGGGCTCAGCCTTAGCAGTGCTCTTCTCCTCTTATTTCCAAGATCCAATTCTTCTTGATCTGTAAAAAAATGAAGCTAGAGATTATTACTGTCAGACTTCCAAGATAGTTGTTAAATCAACTCATGCTTTAAAAAGAAAGATAAAACGATTCAGTCTAATTGTGTTAACTTTCTGCTGAGGCCATATTTTCTAAGTCTTTAATCATCTTAGGTGGGTCTCATTTCACTGTCTGGTTATTAGAATTTGTGGTAAGCGGCGAGATAAAGTTACCGTACTGTTTCTTGCAAAGACAGTCTTTCACAATAAGATAATTATGTGTAAAAAATGAACAGTTAAGAACATAACATAACAGCACCTACCCTCTACAAATAAATGAATAAAAGAATTGCTGGTAGTTATGAGATGATTCAAATGTTTCTTCCACAAAGCACCCAATTAGAAGTTAACAGTAAAAAAGGTGTTTGAATATAAATGGGCACCAACCATCTTAAAGAAATGTTATTGTTCCGATAGCACTACAGTTTTATTTGTTTATTTATTATTTTATTTTATTTTTCTTAAGGATTTTATTTATTATTTTTAGAGAGAGAGGAAGAGAGAGAGGCAGAGAGGGAGAGAGACATCACTGTATGGTTGCCTTTCACCTGCCTCCAGCTATGGATCTGGCTGGAGACCTGGCTTGCAACCTGGTTATGCGCCCTGGCTGAGAATTGACCCAGCAACCTTTGGGTTCACTGGCCAGCACCTTTACCACTGTGCCACCAGCCAGGGCCTAGCACTATGGTTTTAAATGCTAATTCTTATTTTACATGTTAACATTGGACACTTAATAATCTGGGACCACACCCTTAAACATCTTACAACATTGTGTGACTATATAAAAAATGTATAGGAAAGCATTTTAGATATGCTGTGGAGACAGGAGTTAAGATCAATGATTGCATATTTTGCACATAAACATTGTATATATATTATTTGGTTGCTTACCCTATATGGTAGGTAATTTTACCCATAATTTATAGCCGAATAAACTAGAGTGTTAAAAAGTTAGGAATCTCCTCCAAATATCACCTAGCTCGTTTGCTAAAAACTTAGGGAAGAGACTCAATTTTTTCATCTCAAGTTTGGGACTTGGTCTTTTTTCATCTATTCCACACAATTCATGCAACAGTTTCTTACCATCCATTCAAGCTAAAAATGTAGATAACATTCAATTTTTAAAGCCTGAGTTCCTTGGGTCTCCTCCACACTGACAGGATGTACAAGATGTCATCCTTAATAACAAGAAACCACCATTTTTATACATTCTGAATGTCGAGCGTTTATAAGCTCACCGCTTTTTTGCCTGTGAGCTAGTGTCATCTTTCACTGGTATGGGCTGGATTTTATTCTTTGCAGAGGGAATGCAGTTCACTGTGTTTATTCTGTGCTGTAGCCACCTTTGCCCCCCGAACTGAATTATTGCTTACAACACATGCGGACAGAACATTTCTTCACGCATCTGAAACTCAGATGGGATTCAAGTACGCGACCCACTCTTCAGTTTGATGAGCTGCAAGAATTTACAATGATGCCTAGTTGCATCCCTCAGGGCTTTCCAGTTCTGTAAACCCACAGTGATGGAAGATTGCTTTATGGAAGCATCTGAGTTTGAGCTGGTACCCCAAATACCATAGCCTAGGTGGCTTGTAAGCCACAGAACTTATGTTTCCTACTTCCGAAGGCTACAAGTTTGAGATCGAGGTGTTATCAGGGACTAGTTCTAGAAAGAAGCCTCTTCCTGGTTGCAGATGCCCAGTTTCTTATTGTATTTTCACATGAGCGAGTAGAATTAAAAAGCAAGCTCTGTCTTGACCCTTGGAATCCCCTTCATAACAACTTTATTCTCATGATCCCAACCAATTCTGCTTACCTCCTAAAGGCCCCACTCACTCCCTAATGCCATCACGTTGCAGAGTAGGGTTTCAACATATGCATTGGGATGGAGGCGAACAGTCTGCAACGGAAGGGGTGGTGGAAATAGGCTGGGTTTTGAGATTGGTTAGACATAGTTTTGAGTCCTAGCTCTATCCTTTCCCATACTGCGTGTAAATGACTTCACTGCTTCAGAACTCCTGGGTATAATATGGGACCAACAACTATTTAATGCAACCCATTCAAAAATTAAAAATAATATATGGAGACTAGTTGATACTGTACTGACCTACGAGGCCTGTCCCGAAAGTATTGACTGCGCAAGCCACTTTTATTGACATTGGCTCGATATTTTCAGGACAGACCTCTTATGGCATGCTTACTAGTTGCTATTATTACATTTAAGAACCTTTTGCTAACTTGCAGATGGTAGAAACTTTACTTTTGGGACTAGATCACACAGAAGGTACACACATTAACCTCTCAAAGGGATCACCCTGAAACTTAGAGGAGAGAGCAACCACAAAGGAATGACCTAGCAAGGTGCGCGCGCGCGCGCGCGCGCACACACACACACACACACACACACACACGCACGCACACATGCAAGCTTCGACTTAGGGCCTGCTCTGCCACCAGAGGTCATAGCTCCTGGGTCACAATGCACAGAAAAGGATCACTCACTTTCAAGATCTAAACAGCTTCTTTTCTGAGTTAATTTCATACAGCCAAGTAGAGATGAGCACATAGCTAGTCATGTTTGATCTTTTCCCCAGATAGAATTCTTTCTGTCACTTTGAATGTATGAATCTTTTATTATAAAGTGGATTTTTTTAAAAAACAAAATTGTCAGGAGGCAGCTGAGTGACAATGAGGCAAATGGGTCTAGCATTCTCATGATTATGCAATAAAAGGGTTTTTAGCCTGGCCTGACAGCTGACTTTAATTGTACGGGAGGGCTGGGCTTTATAGAGAAAGGACTCCTTCTTGTATTTTAAAGGAAGCAAAGTTTATTCTGACTCTGAATTTCACAAATAAATATTTATTGTATATAAACCTAGAGGAATGTCTATCCTATCACCATCAACATGGAAGCAGCAGAGTCCAGAAAAAATTAAGTATGGTCACAGAAAATAAAGTCTTTTGATGTCTTAACAAAACAGAACCAAGTTCTAGGAATGAAAAATGGGCCCTGCTGCCTGAACTATTCCTAGAATCTTAGCTTATCAAGTACAATAAGTCAAAAGAGAGAAATGTGAAGTTAAAGAGAAATAAGAGTTATGGACAGTGACATGCCCCACCCCAAATATTCATAACATGAATTTTGTTAGTGTTACATTATTTCAGAGAAAAAGAGACCACACATATAGCAACCATGATTGTCAGCCACTTTACAAAGTGATAGAAATAAAACTGGTACAGTTTTAAAAGTAGCACCTTGTATACTAGGACAGTGGCAGCTACCACTGAGTGTCTATGATGGGCCAGACATGGTGCCAAGCACTTGACTTCCAGCAGCTTTAATTTTCACAATAACCTTAGAATTGAGAAACTATTGACCCATTTCATGCATGAGGCAATTGGGGTTCAAGGAGAAACTATGGTCAGATACTTTGCATGCGCAGGTACTTGGACCCTAAAGACCATCGTCTTTCCCCTGTGCCTCTTTTTCTTCTAAGGTGTTGCTGTTTGATGAAAGGTTAATTCAAGTGTGATGACAGCCAAAGCAAAACAAGTCAATTGATTAGAAACAACCTCTTCCTAGGGTCATAACTAAGTGTAAAAAGGATAAACAAAGGATGCACTTTGAGATGAAGTCAAATGTTGAAGATGGCATTGGTGTCTCCCACATGGCATGACACAGAAATATGGGTGGGGAGCAGGGCCTTGAACAGACAGAAGTTAGCAGGATGGACTCATTCTGGTCCTCTTTCTTTTTGGATGGTCCTTAACTCCCCCTTGAGGAGTCGTCTCTAGCAAATCGCCTCTCCTGTGTGTCTGATCTTAAGATTCATTAACTATCTCTCCTAAGCAGAGTGCATGCAGGTAAGGCCTCATAAGCAGGAGACCACAGCATAGGAACATCCTACTGCCATGTCTGCAATCTTGCCAAGGCACCTCATCCAAATTCCCTTTCCACTTGATTCTTTAGTGTAAATGAATAAACCCTCCTCATGTGGAAGACTTTTCTGCCAATACTCCGATTTATCAAATTAAGCCTAAATATTATCTGGATCTTTGCAGAAAGTTTGTTGATCCCTGCTCTAGATAGATTAGGTGGTTTTCATTAGATTTTTTTTGATTGAATAAACTTTCCATAAATATAACTGATTTGGAAAGCAAGTGTTTCAGTATCCACAGGTATGGGCCAAAGACATTGAATGAGCTTATGTCTGGTACCTGTTTTTCATGGTGAATCCCATGAAATGCCTTGGCTGGCATTTCTGAACACTCATGTAGCTGTCTGCTAGTAGAAAAGTAATGCTGACCATTTCAAAGGTCTTAACTCTGATCTTTGTGTTCCAACCATGAGATCATCTGATAAATTATTCTTTCCAGAATCAGACTTGCAGATCAACCCTTCTATTTTCTTTCTCAGAAAGACAGCAAACTCAGACTGACTTCCTTCTCTCATTACTCGCAAGTGAAACCTCACCATGTATTGGATTGGACCTCAGTGATAACAATCTGGACACACTCTAAACCCAAATTTAGCACCGGGTCTGTGCAAACAAGCTTCGGTGGTAACTTCCAACTTCATTGCCTTTTTGGGGTTACATCCTAGGAGCCCCAAGGGATGGGATAGCCTCTCTTGAGAAAAGTCAGGCTTCACTCTGGGCACAGTGATGTCTGAAGTAGCCATCGAGCCTGCCCAAGTCCTCTACACACAGCACGCAGGATTCTCTATCTTCTTTAATGTTGCCAACAGGTCATTGCATGGTAAGTCACAAGTTAAACTCATGGTGCTATTATTTCCAAACTAGTTGTTCACTTGCTAAAACACAAGTAGGGACTTCAGAAATACAGGTTCCTGAGGGCACACTGGCAGGTGCGCTGAAGGCAGCCCCAAAGAAGACTTTGGGTGCTGGGATCCAAACGAGCCAGGCTTAAACTCGGGTTCCACCAATTTCTCCTTATGTGACAATGGACCTAATGTCTCTGAGTCTCAGTGCCTTGCCTGGGGAATGGGGTGTTTTCCCAGGGTTGTTTCACTTAAATTTAGTTTGATAATATAGGTAACACACCTAGTTGCATGCCTATCAGTTATGCAATAAGCATCATTATTTTTGTATTAGTATTAAATTATTCCAACTACTAGGACTCTAAACATTTTTCATGTTTTGAGGCCCAAAGAAACACTATGCTCTTTTAAAAAGGTCAAGGAAAAACATGCACATCTACACAAACACCTGCTTAATAAGGTGAAAACATCCAATTTGATCATAGTCATAATACTAGGATTCATCTTTCTGGCTTATATTCTTCATTAGCAAAATGAAAAAGTGAACCAAACACTCTTTTAGGGTCAAACCAAATAAAAGTTCATTTCTGATAACATTTTGGGAATATTTGTGTATAACTCACAGCTTTCAATTATCCATCCTCCTTATTGGAAATTATACACAGTCCAAGCTACATTTATGTTTGGCTTGGGAAGGTCATTATCTGCTTTAATGTTCGTATGAATATAAAATTTTGGAAATATGCTTTAAACAAACAATGAAGCCTCATTCAGATTCACCTCCAGTCTTCTGCTCCAAACTTCTCCCAGTTTCACACCCAGTGTGGAAGGGCTGAATCACTCACCCCTATTCCTGGTGACAAGAACAAGATTAAGCCACCCTTTCCTCCTGTACTCTTTCTGCCTCGTTCTCTTTTTCTCTCTGTGCTCTCTTCCTTCCTCAATGGGTTTTCTCATCACCAATTTCTTACTGAACTACTTGGTTTAAACATATTGTGCTGCTCTGTAGACTGCATGTGGGAACAAAAGCCAGGGATACTGGGCAACATTAACAATGAACTATTCTGTTAATTATGTCAATGTGAACCATGAAAGATAACTGAAGGTTGAGTGAGTTCTTTTCCAGAGTGCGATCATTATTTATGCTTTGTTTTTGGTTTTTTTATGGCTGATTTCCTGCTCAGAACTGAAATGGTATCTCTGTTCTCCTGAGAATCTATGCTTTTCTCTCTCCTTTTTATGTTATGCTGCAAGCTATTATTATGAGCACAGTAATAAACAAAATAAATCCTCATACTGTGGGCAGATAATCTCTACTCCACAAGATAATTATCAGATCTCATGGGAATTTGTTTTTACACTCACTTCATAATGACGGCTCTCATCTCTGACGATGCTTCATCACGTCTAATAGAATGTAATCACACACTGTGGTGGGATGTGCAGGAGTTCTTTAAAATCCTTCTCTGAAGAGGGAAGGAATGAGGAAAGTTAATTATATCAAATGGCCCTTGATCTCTCAAGAGGATAGTCTTTCCTACCTGACAGAAAACAGTGGTTTGAGAAGCCAGAAAATCTGATAAGTAGCTTAACTTTTTTGTAAAAGGTGAGTGGTCCACTTGTATTATATGTCAAGGCTTCTGTCTAAGTGAGAAGCACTCAGAATTGCGTATTCCTTCAAGAAAACCCGAGAAGCAGAGGAAGGGCCAAGGCTAGCACCGTGAAAATAAAAACGGAAGAAATCCTTTTGAATCTCAAATCATGTAGCAGTCTGCAAATACAGGATTTTTATTTAATCATAGCAACTATCTTGAAGGTTTTATGTATTGGCAAATATAGCAGATAATGAACTATTGATCCAAAAGGAGGTCAGGAAATGCAGAGCTTAACTAAATTGTCTATTTTTTATTGGAAGGTACATTGATATGGCAGGAAAAGGGGTCAATCTGTTAATCCACCTCTCAGATCTCTCTGACCCACACTGATTAAAAAAGAACAGTATGTGGAGGGGGGAGCTGAATAGACTCTAAGCCCAGTTTGCATTTAATAAATAGTCCCGCAGAGAGAGAAGTACTTGGCCTCCTCAGATCTGATGTCATTGTCATGTTATTCTGCCTTGTGATCCATTTTGAGAGTTATCAGCACCACATGTAAAAAATAGCAGTTGAATTTTTCACCTAGAAGCAGACACTTACCACATGGTGCAAAGTGAAGTGCAGTGGGTTTTATCTTGCTGATAAGAGCCAGGAATACAGATAATCCATCCTAAATTGTTTCCTTTTTATTTATTTCTGAAACAAAATGAGTTGGGACCAGGTCGTAGTGGGGATCCTTGTTTCTAAGGGGAGGTGGACCACTTGACCTCCAATGACCTAACCAACCTTAAAATTCTAAGTTGGATCCTATCAGAGTCAGCCAAGGAAAATAAGGACAGTATCACATGAACTGGGAAAGAAAATCTCATGATCTCTATCACTTAGATTTTATTTTAACGAATTTACCCATTTAACAAATACCCTCCAAAAAACAAACCCTACTATGTGCTAGGCAGAGTGTCTAGCATTGTGGGATTAAAAGATGAATTGGCCACACTTGAATCATTTGGGAAAAATAAATAAGTAAATCACATCCACATCAAGTTAGGCTATGCAAGTCCAATATTCTTTTTCTGCTGTCTTCTAAGTGTCTTAAATCCATCCAGATTCATTCTTTTTCAAATGCCTAGTTGCTGAATTACCTGGAATATTTGTTATTAGCCTTTTTTCCATCTAGATGAGTTCCTCAGCAAAACTGTTCTGTCTCTTGGACAAAAGTTACTTTGGATGTACATCTTCTCCTAAGACAAAACGCTTCATTTTCTTTTACCTCCTACTCAATGTCAAGTTTCCTCTCAAACTAGACAATATTTCTTAGCTAATACTCTGTTGAGATGGAAAATTATTACTATCTCATAAAATTTTATGCATCCAGGATAGATAATAAAATTTGGAAATTAACAAAGAAGCTAAATTTTTGTCAACATAATTCTAAGATGGTCTCTAGTTCAATGTATTTACATGGGCAAATATTTTAACATTTTGAATTCAAATATCTCATCAATAAACAAGATAGATACATATCCTATGATCCAGTCCTCTAAAGGCCAAGCAAAGCTATAATTATAATTGCAGACCAACGGCAGTAAAAACTTCCTTGTGGCCTTAGTCCAATACCAACACTTCATTTTAATGATAACTGGGTCTCTACCATTCATTGTAAAATCTTGAATGTACTTAACAACCTGCTAGAGTGTATCGAGTTTATGGAAATAACCAAATGAAGCCTGAAAACTTATTGTAAGTAAATTGTGCAGATTATGTGAGAGATGTTCATTCTAACATGTAAAATGTACAGATTTGACTGGCACCAGGTTTAAGCAGGCACAGCCATGTCTGTGGCCATTCCTCATGATTGTCAAGCATCTCCCTTATTTAGTGTATTTCTCTGAATTCTCAATTAGCAGCTGTTGGGTCCCTCCCTAGGATATGATCTCATTAATGGGATAGCTATTATTAGCAGGTCATTTATGTGCATGCCTTTAAGAAAAAAGAGATCACACTGTACATGCTCATGTAAAAGCTGCTTTATTTACCTGTATTATAAGCCTGTATTATAAGCATTTTCATCTTAATAGTTTTACTTTCATAACTTTTTGAAACTGGTAAGATATTGTATCATTGAATGAGTGAAATTGTCTAATTTAATACTTGCTATGGGACATTATGATAGTCTGAAATTCTTATAATTATCAACAATATTAATGAACATCTTTAAAGTGAAATAATTATGCATGCTTATTTTCAAATGGATATGTTTTATAAGTGAAATATTCATTTAAAAGACTTTTCATAACTACAGTGTTTGAATACTATTTAAAAAACATTATAACCTATGCAAATAATAATTATATACTAATTTTTAAATTAAGAATTAGTAAAATACAGTTAAAAGTCAGTATTAGTTAAATCTTTTATATTAATTTGATGTGTTACATATAATACACTTTGGCAAGATCTTCAACTAAATCTTTAGGGAAATAAGGAGTTCTTTATTTAATAGTGACCCACTTTGATGAATCTTTAAATAAAAATTGCTGGGCTATGGTATAATTAATATACCATGCAATTCACTCATTTAAAGTACAATTCAATTGCTTTTAGTATCTTCACAGAGTTGTGGAACCATCATCTTAATCAATTTTAGAGAAATTGCATTATCCTTAAAGAAACTTCACCCTGTAGTCCTGGGCAACCTCTTTCTGACTTTATAGATTTGCCTACCTGCAATATTTGATATAAATGGAATAACATGATATGTAGCCCTTTGTGATTAACTTCTTTGATTTAGCATGATTTTTTAAAGGTTTATTTATGGTGTAACATGTATCAGCAGTTTGTTCTTTTTTATTACTGAATAATATTCTATAGTATAGATATTCCTCATTGATTTGTTCACTTATCAGATGAATATTTCTGCTGTTTCCACTTTTGGATCTTATGAATAATGTTTCTGTGAGGATTTGTGTACAAATGTTTGTGTGGACATCATTTTAATTTTTCCTGAATATATATGTAGGAGTGAAATTGCTTGACCATATGATAAATCTGTGCTTAATCATGTAAGGAACTTCTAGACTCTTTGTTTTCCAAAGAAGCTGCACCATTTTACATTCCCACCTGCAGTATATGAAGTTTCAGTTTCTCTATATCCTGGTCAATACAGTGTATTACTTTTTTCATTATAACCATCCTGGTAGGTGTGAAATGGTATCTCACTGTGTGGTTTTTCTTTGCAGTTCTTGATAGCTGATGTAGTTTCTTTCTTTTTTTAATTAGCTCTTAAAAAGAAGTCCAGAAACATTACAAATGAAATACTAACTCCACTTCACAATGTTTTATATTTATAATGAAATTGATTTCCTTTAAAAAATTTTAAAAATAAAATAATCCAAATTCATCCATAGACCTATTGTTATTATGGTTTTAAAATAAATATTATGTTTTAAATAAATTATGATATGTCTAAACATTATTCTACTTTGTTAAAAATGTAGACATTAATTGTTATTTGTCTGTGGTTTCTAAGAATTTATCACTTACAGTTTTACCAAGGGTCATGGCTAAGCTTTGGTAATTTTGTAGTAATAAAAAAGGACTTGATACTTCTCAATTCAGAATGTTGTATTCTCTGAAGGGAAAACTGATGAAATATACCTTTGAAAAACAGATGTTAGCAGGTCAAGAATGTAGATTTGGCATAGGCTTTTTATTTTGTGTATTTTTAAATGTTTTTATTAAAAACATGGATTTTTACTGTTAGTATTTGTCTCAGCTCAAAGGAAAACATTTGTATGGAGTAATGATGTAATGTTACATAAACCCAGTGAACTAATTAAATATTGAAAGTTAAATCTTGCTGCAGAGAAAATAACTCTTTGACATACTTTGAAAACTATATGTGAGTAAATCTGTAGCTTTATTTTATGATATATAAAAATGGCATTCAACCCTTGAGGTAACAAACTTCAATACACTAGAGACCTTGAGGAAAGGCTGAGGGCCAGAATGCTGAATTTACTTTCAGTAAAAAAGTCCACATACATATATTGTAGGTCTCAGATGGATTTGCAGAAAATCACATTCTTAAGTGGATAAAGGTGTGCAAATTCTTTTGAATTAAAAAAAATATATCCAAGAGTAGTATCTGTAGTTTAAGTGAGATCAGATACTTTCTCAGCAAACTCAGAGGTGGTTTTCTAAGCTTCTGGAATGGTCAATCTTTACATTGATATATATTCTAAGAAAGGATTTGAATTCCTTCTTGCATCAAGGACCAGATTGACACTGATTCAGATCTAATCTCATGACTTCTGGAGAATGTACTAAATAGCTGACATGGGCAGAAATGAGAGGTTCATGGTAAATCTGAGAAAAGAAAGGTTATGCTAAGATAGTTCTAGGATTATTCCCCTTCACTTTGGACTTTGCTGCCTTAACTTGACCACTATCTGGCAGAGTGACTTTAGAAAAAATTGCTGCCAGCAAGACAGAGGCAGCTAAGTACCAGGATTATTGTGTGGATTCAACGGGATGCTGAATGTCCAAGAGATTATCCAAGTGCAACCTTCTCATTGTCTCTATCATAGAATGGGCATTCAAAAACAATAATAAATTGAGTTTTTATTCTACAAGCACTTTTTAATATTGCCTCCTGTAATCTTTCCATCACTCCTAAGTGAAAGGCATAGTGTTGTGTTGTTCACCAATGAGGCCCAGAAACTCAAGTACAAAAAGGTTCAATGACTTGCCTAAAATCACATAGCTACTAAGTCCTGCGTCTAGAATATGAACTCAGGCAGAAGTTTTAAACATAATACTATAACTACTTTGCATATAACTTTAGAGTCCTAACACAAAATCTGGTATGTTTTAATGGATAATCATCTTGTACCCAAAATGAAAGTTAGTTCCTTAAAACTTATTTTGTGAATAATGATAAATCTAGGAAATAGAAATTTAGAAAACAGGGTTATTTCATGGGTTGTGTAGTCATTCTTAATAAGATGACTTCATGAAATGACATAATTTGTTTTCCAACAGAGTATTTGATATGCATTCCCATAGGTCACACAAGATGATTAGTGTAGTGTTTGAGTCAATTAAATTATCTTGGGCTTAACTCAGGGATTCTAAAGGCAGGTAATTTCATGACTCTAACAAGTACCTCACCTCAGAGTCAGCACACTACTATGTTATAATTATAAGTGTCTGTTATGACTCAGTCACGAGATCTTTCAACCTCTCCTTAAGTGTATTAATCACCATGACGCTGCAGGTCATGCTTGCATGCTAAAATGCAGGCTCCCAATGTGCTCTCCAAGTTAAACTCTAGACTCACATCTAAAGTGAGTCCCTGGTAAAAGAAAAGGTTACCATTTTAAAGTAAACATTGACACTCTGAATCTGATTTAGGGCTTTGATCCTTCAGTCCTCTATATATGAATAGCAAGTCTTTCCTTTCTCAGCGACAGGTGATTGATCCCATTAAGGCCCTGGAAAATGCACTGTCCCATAGGGCAGTCCCTGGCCACCTGTGCCTGGCAAGCACTGAAATATGGCTACTTGTAGTTAAAATGTGCTGTGAGGGTAAAATGCACATCAAATATATAAAACCTAGTGCCAAAAATAAGAGAGTGTCAGATATCTCATGGTTTATTAATGAGTACATGTTACAATGAAATGTTTAATATCTTTGATTAAATAAAATATATTATTAAAATAAATTTCTCATGTTTCTCTTAACTTTATTATGCAAATCATAGAAAATTATGAATTATATAGTGAGTTGCACTGTTTTTTTTGAGCGGTTCTGTTGTAGGAAAAATAATGGGAAGATTCTGATGTTATTATCTTTATATCTTATTATACTTTATGGTCGTGAAAGCTCAAGTTGAAGATAAACATAGATCCACTGTAGTAGAAGATTGGGAGATGCAGGAACATTTAGCATTCTGTGAATTATTTGCATCCCTGTATTTCCTCATCATTTTTTATTTGATTGCAATTTAAATATATTTTTGGTCCTCTCTGAATGTGTCAAACAGGGACAAGTCCTTAGAATCAAGTTATGGACAGAAGCATAAAGAGTTGTGACTAAAAGCAGGTTAAAGTGGGTGGGTCTGGCACATTAGTAGCAGAAAGGGACACTTTGGCATGTTTGGTGGCTACAGACTAAATAAATCATTGCATCTGCATTACTGTGTGAATGTGGACAGAGTCACAGGTCTTTGGATCACTGGTGTTCAGACTCTAGGAGGGTGCGAAAGCCTCATGTACATCCCTGGTATCTCTCTGATTCCTGGGTTGCCATTTAGTAAGTGCTGCCTGCAGTGAGCTATTAAACAGTTTTGCAACCGCCTGGTTGAGTTATTGCAGCTGCAGAAATATTTCTATTAACTCCCTATGAGTAATTTATACAGCAAGTGAACCTGGCTGGCTTTTATCAAAGCCTCAATCAAAACAGAAATCATAACAGTTGTTTTACAAACCAAGTGTTCTAGAGTTTGAGAAACTGACATTATTTTACCTGCATTTATATTAATTTCTTGAGTTTTACTGCTCATTCTGAAGAAGAGGGTTATTACTATAACAACTTTCAGCAAAATATCTTGGCAGACAAAGTTATTGAAGCTGAATATTATTTCAACAGAATCATTACATTTCTTTTGCTACCACACTGAGCTCAAAAGATATCACTGTCCTTTCAGGAATTCTTTGTTCTATGTTTTTTTTCTTCTTAGTATATAAATAACACCAACAATTTTTCAAGGCTCTTTTAGTGCAAACTATTCAATTATCTGTTTTACTCTAAAACAAAAGTTTTGGTAAGGTATGTACCAAACCCTAATTAGTATATTTATAATGAAATTATCAAGAAGGCTTTAATGAATAACATAATTATGAATATGGGGTGGTTTTTATTTTCTGTAAGAATTCTTACAATGCCCATTTTAATTTTAGTAACACTCAACAGCACCATTTTTAAAAAATAAGGAAAACATTTTAAAGTATCAAATGTACCATTTCCTTATACATTACTAAAAACCTCCATCATACAAGTTCTAGCTATGAAAACGATGCAAGCTTATATTCAGTATTTTCTACCATAAGAACAAAGTCACAGAAGGTCTCTTCAATGCAGTCAATGCCATGTCCCAGTCATCGTCTGATCAAGCAAGAATGGATTTCCATCGCCAAGACACTGTCCTTCGGGAAATATACACAACTTACACCGAACTAGGAAAAGACCAAAACTGCCGTAACATAGCATACAACTATTCCCTTCAGTTTTCTTGCAAGTATATTTTGTTGATAATAGGCCATTGTTTGGTCCTCCTGGGAAAAAGAGCTGAGGTAGCGGATATGTGACAAATGAAGAAGAGCCCAGTAAGAATTTGAGCCAATACTTCTCTATGACTCCCACAGTCTCGACTATTTAGGAACATTTTATGATACTTGAAATACACTTTCACAGTAAAACAATAATACCAAATACAAAAATCATAAAGAGAATATAAACATTTATTTTATCTCAGGGTGAAAACTGTGAATAAGATTGAACACATTAGTGAATAGTTTAATAGAATATATTAGGTATATAACTATATACTTAATAAATGAAATCATATGCATATAGTTTGGCAATATTTTATGACTATTCTACTACATACTAAGTACCTGACAGGCCCTGGAAACACCACAGTGAACAGGATTTATGAACAGAGTCACTGCTCTCATAGAGTTTCCATTGTAATATGGAATGCAAAGGATGAAACAGGAATTGTAACAAGTAGTATTTCATAGTGTACAGGTAGGAATGGTGCTGCAAAGGCATATCAGAATCATGAGGTCATTCCAAATCTAGTATATAACTTTAAAGAAAGTACAGAACTCCAGTTAAGAAACTCAGTAACAATACATGAGTCAGGAAGAGCAGGGCCTTTCAGGTGTAACAAGAAAGAAAAAAGTGTTGAAGATCACTGAAATATAACATAAAAATTGATATGACTGAGAACTTATGAAAAGCTATATAAGAGGCACCTAGATCAGCTTTGAGCACCAACAAATGCTTCTCAGAAGAAATGATACCTAAGAAGATCTATGAAAGGTAAAGATACATTTGATTAGTTGGTTGAAAGTGGGCGTGAGAGAGGAAGAGGGATGTCCAGAGTATTCCAGACAGAACCAACAGCGTGTGTCAAGAGTTGAATGTGAAAAAGAGCATATTATAGGAATTGAAAATAATTCAGAAGAGTAGGCCTGCTGAGATCAAACGTATTTTGGAGGAGAGAGAAACAAATTATTAAAGTGAAAAGAAGAGACATAAAGGAATTACAAATCACTTTAACTAGGTTTTACTTTGGAGCTGTGGGGAATTGTTGATTGGTATTAGGCAAGAGATTGATTGACATGATCAGATTTGAATTTTACAAGGATCACTTGGACCATCTGTGGAAAGTGGATGGGAGCAGGGCCAAGTTAGAAACAGGGAAGTGAGTTACAATGAGACCACAAAAAATGAGGACAGCCTGACGGGGTGATCCCAAAGGGGAGGTGGGGTGGTTGCTTAACCTAGGGATGAAACTGACATCAGTGTGGTTGCTGGAATGGGGCCTGTGGGATAAAAAACTGCAAAGAATGGGCCCTCGATACCTGATTACTCAACTGGGAGGATGGGATGACGTTCACGGCAATGGAAAACATTTGTCGAGAAGTAAGTGCCAAGGGGAAGGTAAGGTGTAATGTATTCAATTTGGACACAAAACAATGAAACTGTAGTTAAGATAAATCAAGACAGGGGCATTACTGTTATGCTCATCTGATAACTTGTGGATGAATCATAAGTTCTTAAAGTTCATTTTAAATAAAATAAGCTTATGTATTGAACAGTTGAAACTTAATATACAGAGATCCCTCATTCCTTAACTATAGTTAACTCTCCAAAATAATGACTATCCTCCAACTAATAAAATTAAGAGCAATTTATGAAATATTTATTAGTTTTGACATACTTGGCCAAAGGGGAAATATATAAACTAGTGAGAAGTAGCTAATTGGGTTCAAATCAGTCACCCAAATATTTAGCCAGCAAGTCCTGTGCAGGGTTCAGGGAAAAGGATGAGTCATAAGCAGTGAAGAAGCTGAGTCATGAACAGGAAACCAACTTGGCATGTGGGTAATGGTGAATTTGAGTGTCAAGAGTATTAATTTTCTGTTTGCATAAATATAGCAGTGTTTCTGCTTGGTATTTCTGTGTCAAAAAAAAAGAAAGTATGAGGCAGATTTTATTCAAATGTTAGAGGATGAGTTTGGAATCAGTTGCCTTAAAGTAGAAACTGCAGAGCAGAGAGCAAGTTCAGGGGTACAGAGGGGTCTTAGAGCAAGGTTGGCAATCAGCTCCATGTAGGTGTGGTCCCGGATTGCAGACTGAGTTGCCTCTCACCAGCAAAGCTCCAGGTGGAGGAGCAGGAAGGACTGATTAATTTATTGATGAATGGTTAATGAGTCACTGGAGCAATGTGGAGCCGAACAGTGAAGGCTGGTAATTGAAAGTTAGTATGGCTGAAGTTATTATGCTCTGTAAATAATGCAATGAAAATAAGACCTATACAACCCTTCCCAAAATGATAAAGATGGGAATCATCAGTGATTTAGTTTTGGTAGGTTGCCCATTGCTGCCCCTTAAACAGGGCTAGAGAAAAGTTTTCTGAAGATTACTGGTTGCAGATTATTGACTGATTGAAAATAATTGGCATCCAATGTTAATGTCGATCCACTTTCTATTCAAAGTTCTGGTTTTCTTCTGAGAAAATCTTATCCCTGATGGCTCCATTCAGTGGTGTGTTTTGTCACTGTTCCTTTTCTATTCTGAAAACCCACCCAAAGAATCTAAATGTTAGTTTTCTTTAGTAACATAAGATCCAAGCCAAACCTTTTAGAATTCTATCCGTTCTTTTTCTTTTATTTCTGTCTTTTCCTTTTTCTGAGAAGTCATTGATTTTTTTTTCATCATAAATTTTAAATAAACTTGAGAACAATGACTAAATTAACAATGTATCACCAGGTATATGCTTGTCTTGGAAACTTTCAAAAGTTAGAACAATAAATATTCTTTTTATGTCATAGCATCTTGTACACAAGGGCATAAAATCAAACAATTAAATAGCTTTGTTAACATATTGGAAGATCTGTACTTCAACACAAAATGTTATGTTTAAATTTGGTTGGATTTGGTTAACCTAAAGCATGCTCAGTGTGGTGTAGAATGTTTGATTTGCATTTTTTCCTTCCTGTAACACTTAGGTTTGACTCATCCAACTTTGGCGGTTTTTAAAATTGCTTTAAATATTCTAAGAGGTTTAATTTTCCATAAATTTTAGAATCAGGTTGTCAATTTCTTTTTAAAAATAAAGCTTTCTTGAAATTTGATTGACATTGAACTGAACCTATAGATCAATTTGTGTCTCGAAATGTAAATTTAAAACTTACCTAAGCTCACTGAAATTTTTAAGATATAGAAAGTCAGAATTACTAAAAGCATCTAAGGCATCATAAAACTCTCAGGTTGAGATAAGGGAACTGAAGTTCAGGGAGTTTTTAAAAATTGAATTAAAATTGCATATTACAATTTCTATCACAATTCCACATATAATGAGGAGAATGGACCCAGATATGGTTTGGCTTTCAATCCTTATCAGGTTCATGAATATGTTCTTGTTCACTGAAATCCAAGTAAGTATCACACTTACAGATGCGATTATACCATTAGTCCAGAGACCACTAATAGTTCTGTCCCTTTAAACACCAGCTTCTTGATTTATTGTGTGATTTAGAATGCGATGCTGCTTCTGAAGACCAACTTCTGCCTGAATTTAATAATCGAGATTTAACAGAACAAATCAATGGAAGACCTCGGATATTCAAATGTTTGCATTACAAAATAGTATTTCCAGTGCCAGGTTTTCAATAGCTTTTAGATAGAAACCAGCTTTTTAATGCTCTTTGTTTGGCTTAACTTTTATTTCAATCGTTTGTTTGGAGTTTTTTTAGGAAAAAACTTTCTTCAAGAAAGACGGGGTTAAAACTTCACGGAAATGCTAGCAGTTGAGAAGGAGAGAGATTTGAATTGACTTGAAGGAGGAGGTCTACCTGTCTGGAGTGATGTTAACTATATTTAATGTAAGCGAAGCACCAGGTTAAACAGTTGGGTGAAGACAATTGCAGTTTCTCCATGAGTCCTTTATCAGTCATGGGCAAGTTGTTGAATGTGACAGTAGTTGGGCAATCTGTGATTCATAGCGCCACAGACAATAGGAGATGTAATTTTCTGGTCTTTATTACTCAGATCAATAAGCAAATTGTATAGGAGGCCAGCCATGTCGGAAATAATGAAGCCAAGTTATCAGCACCTGTTCTCTCTCTTCCTTCACTATAGTTCACAGAGGACCCCAAGGAAGCTGGTATTGGGAGATAAATAAATAGAAACAAATCCACCCTGGTAGTTATTTATTTAGGTGATGTATGCATACTGCACATGACTTGAGTTGTGTGAAAGAAATGTGTATAATAAGGAGACATTAGCTTTCGAAGGTCAAAAACAATGAATAATGAAAGCAATGCCAAAAACATAAGATGTAACGGTAAGTGTGTCAGTGTAGGGGGTTGAGTGCCAAAGACAGAAGGGACAGAGGGAAGACATTTTATTCAACTATGGCATAAACTTGAGGCTGAACTATTATGCTTAAAACCTCTCTTCCAAACCAAGTCACCATATGTGACTACATTCCACTTTTTTGCTTCATAAATTATGTAGCCAAAAATGCTTTGCTCATAAATCATATTTTGCTAAACTCAGCTCTGACTGAGTACATTTAACTTATTTTAAGTCCAATCTTTATGACTCTTTCCAAAACAGAACGTATTCTTTATTTTTCTCACACTCTATTTCTTAGTACTTTAATTTGACATTGAAGTTACCAGTTACCTAACATGTTTTCATGAACACGAGGAAATAGAATTCTGCTTAATTTATGGTGTATTAACACATCAACTCTTTTAAAAGTAAATTATATTTCTTTCAAATGAATTCTTGATATTTCATGGATGTGGATTTTAAAGCAATTATTAACACCATTCATTTTAATCACAATGTTTTATCTAGCATTATCTATTTATACAACAAAATGTGATTCGGTTCACATGCTCATCTATGCGGGTCAGTGGTATAATTCTAGTATGATTTTCATAAGGTATCAGTGCAGAGAAAGTTGCTGTGTGGTACATACTTTCTAAAGAGAAAATCAAGTTGTCTAGGCCAAAAAGTTGAGAGAAAGTTTGCACCCCAATTTTTCATCTTTTATCTCAATAAGTCTAGTGATGAGCACAAGTAGATATAGTACAATGTAAACAAGGCAACGTGAATCAAATCTGCATTTCAAATTGGAAGAGATGTTTGACATGACTGAACTGACCTGTTCTCTTATTGTCAAAGAAACAAAGGTCTAGGGATATCAAATGCTGGATTCCAGGTCACAAAGCTGCTTTAGAATGTGGGTCTCCCAGTTTCAGTTCCCTTCTTTCAGTGGGAGAACAGAGCCTGAGGATCAGACAGAGAAGGATTTGAATGTTAGCTTTGAGACCTTAGCCACAGTTTGCCCAACTTCTCTGGGCCATGTGTCCCTCGTCAGTGATGAAAACTGGAGATATAAGTTCTATTATTTAAAGTTAAATGTGAAAATTAGAAATGTACCTAAAATGCCTAACACAGGGCTCAGGTCATGTCACACGCATCTGAAGTGGCAGCTGTGACAGATAGCTTTGATGTAAACTTGATTAGAGGAAAAGAAATTCTTGTCAGTTTGGCTATTTTCTTAGCTACTTAATTTTAAACTGTTAATTAAGGTCAGCTATTCTTGAGTTAGTAAACAAGTAAAATATAGTGTTTCCAACAGCATTTGAAACGCATGATAAAATTGAGTCTCTTGGCATGAGGTTGCTAGATTAGTACTAATCTGGTTACAGAACAGTGAAACCATAAACTCCAGGGATATCTCTTCTACCAAGGTAACATGTTACTTCACAGAATCCAGACTCTTAATTAAATAAAATTAGCGAAATCAAAACAGGTGCACTCGTGTAGAAAATTAAATAATCCTTGCTTGAAACTGGATGCTATCCATCTTTTTGCCTTTTTCCTAGTTTTGAATAATTTTCCTTAATATAGTTTACATAAATCCTTTTGTAATTCTATTATATTTTCTCCCATTGTGTATTACTTTGCTATTGCTCCCCTAACAAAGTTACACAAACTGAAATTTACTATTTTAGGGTTTTGTAGGTGAGAAGTCCAGTATGGCTTTCACCAAACTAAAATTAAAATGTCCCCCAACTTTCTTCCTTTCTGGAGGCTCAGTGGGACAATCTCATTCAGTTTCTTGGACCATTCCAGCTTCTAGAAACTCTCACAGCTCTTGGCTCAAGGACCCCTGTCTTCACCTTTAAGGCCAGAAACAGAGGATCAAGTCCTTCTCATGTTGCTTCTCTTTGGCCCACTTTTCTGCCTTCTTCTCCCACTGCTGAGGTCTCATGCAGTTAGATGGAGTCCACCAGGGTAACCCAGGGGCATCCCCAGCTCAAGGCCTGCACCCTCACTCCCAGTGGCAAAACCCTTTCATTTTTATATTTCTATATAAGCATGAAAGGAATTGTTTTCTGAACTTAATTTACATATATTTTATTGCTAGATATAGACATAAAATTTATTTTTATGCATTGATATGGCATCCCAAGGCCTTCCCAAACTCACTAATTAGTTCTAGTTTTTTTCGTTTTATTTTGTTTTGTGTGGCTTTTTTTGTTTGTTTGTTTTATTTTGTTTTACAGATTCCTTGGGAGTTTCTACATAGGAGATCATTTACTCTTTAAATAAGGACAATTTTACTTCTTTGTTTCCTATATGAATAAATTTAATTAATTGATTGATTACTTGCTTGCTTTAATTATTTACTTACTGCCTTTTTGAACTTGCTAGAAAAGCCAAAACAATCATGAATAGATATAGTGAACATGACATCCTTGTTTGCTACTGATCTTGGCAGAAAATTTTCAGTCTTGCAACATTAAATATGATGTTGTCTGTATCTTTTTCATAAATTCTCTTTTTCAGTTTGAGGAAGTTCCCTTCTATTTCTAGTTTTTAAAAATCATGAATAAATCTTATGTTTTTGTCAAATTCTTCCCTGTATCTATTGAGAAGATCGTGGGTTTTTTTTTGTTTGTTTGTTTGTTTTGTTTTTTTTTTTTGTCCTTTATGACTTTAATATTATTCATACATTACATTCAATTGGATGCCAATTGAATGGCAGACTAACCTTGAATTTCTGGGATGAATCCCACCTGGTCATAGTGTATATAATCCCCTCTGTATTTTGCTGGGTTGACCTTATTAATATTTTGTTAGGATGTAATAATGGATTTTAACCTGGAATTTTCTTCTCTTGTGATGCTTTAGGTTTTGCTACCAGGGCAATGCTAGTTCCTAAAATAGGAATAGTTCCTCCCTCCGCACTGAAACATAATACTAAGCGATGAATTGGTATTATTTTCTCTGTAAATATTTGACAGAATTTATCATCGAGGCCACTGGGCTGATGTTTTTCTTTGTGTGACAATTTCTAATTCAACTTCTGTATTTCTCAAAATTGTATTCAGATTTTCCATCTCTTCTTGACCTGCTTTTGTGTCTTTTTTAGTATTTGTTCATTTCTTCTCAGTTTCTAATTAGGTTAAAGTTGTTCACAATATACTACCCTATTTCCTTTGGTTTTAGAAAATCTTCCCTCTCTGCCATTGTGTTTGTGCGTGGGTAAAGAAACACCTCCAGAGCTGAAGTCATGGTCAAGTCTACTCTGACATTTACTGCTTTGAGTACCTTTTCGCATGGTGCACGTCAGGCTTTTTCAACATAGGGTCAACAAGCGGGATGGGGCTGATTTGAATCCCCTCTGGTTTTCCCTGTGCTGCAGGAGCCTCACCCATTGCTTGTGCCAACCTCGGGCTAACAGAGTAGCAGAAGCAAACTGCAGTCCACGGTCCAAACCCAGCTCTCAGCTGGTTTCTGCAAGATCTGCGTGCCGTGAACTGGTTTTACACTTTTATGTCATGCAGAGAGAAAGAGAAGGAAGAGAGAGAGGAGGAGAAGGGCAAAAGGAGAAATAGATACTGTCTGTGGCTCAGGAAACACAAATATTTACCATCTAACCTTTTCGGACGAAGATTTCCTACTTCCAAAGTAGAATTGTAGGGCCTCCCAAATCTGTTCACAGTGCGATTGGATGTGGGTGTCATCCTGCACTCTAAATCTCGGGAGTCCCCTTTAATGACAGAAAATCAGCTCGCCCTCACTGCTGTCCCCTCCCCAGAAGAAATGGAAGCAGTCCCACGCCAGAAGCACATACATTCCCACTGTTCTCACTAGAAGTTCAGCAGCTTTTGATGCATTGATGTTTGTCAAATATTTGTAAGACTTTGCTCAGTTTCTAGAGAACAGAAATGAACTTTTTTGTCAATTTTGTTCAGCTTTCTCATTGTTTCTTTTGGAGAGGGTGTCCTGTTATCACTTAGACAGCATTGAAAAGCCCAAATCCTTTTATATTGTGGCTTTTAAACAAAACCAAACATGATACTAAAAAATAAAAACACTAACTTATCATGCCATCACTTCCTGGGTTATATTTATTAGCCAGAAAAAAATTAGACAAAGAGAAATTTAGGAATGTTAGAGGTAACAAGGTAAGAATGATGCAACTTTATTTTCAGGATTTTTTATAAAGGGCACAAGGGAGCAAAACTGTCCAGTGCTGACTAGATAGAGTAGCTCCATGATCCCAAGTGTGGGACAGAACATTCAATTGATGAATTGAAAGTGGAGACTGAGTAATTGGTGGCAAATTTTCCAAAGGGTCATGTTTCTTCTAAATGTGAAATCTGCAGCGCAAGTGTCTTTTCCGGTAGGCCATAAATAAGTCAACCACTGATGCTAAACCGTTCTTTAGCACCATGGTTACAAAGATGAATAAACCCCCAATATAGTCCATTTATCTGTCCTGTCACCATAACTAAATTTCCTCAATGATAATAGGACTGCTTCTCTTGCTCTCCTCTGACATCTTACAGGGGAGCCAGGCAGCCCACAGATCGAAAAGCTATGGGTTTTGTAGGCCTGCAAAGTGTGAGCTTGCTCTCTGGGGTTCTACCACTCTTTCTCCCCAACATGTTGTGTAAACGAGTTTTCAGACACATTACCTTGTGTGTGATTCTGCACAATAACCTACCCTGTGATTGCTTTTGAAAAGAAATTAAATTATCTGCTAAAACTAGCCTCTTCTACTTTCACAAAATAATCTATTCCTTGCCTCTCCTCACCTCATATTCTTTCACACAGCCTCACATGACTCTTTTTCTTATAATCTAGAACATTAATGTTCTTCTATAAGGGAATAAATTGAACCCACCTACAGAACTGAAGTCCCTTGAGAAATTACCAGACCGATGTTTTAGGTCATTGTCTCAGGTACAGTTGAGAGAATGGGAAGAAAGAAGGTCTGGACACACAGTGCCTGAGGCAGATGGAGGCACTGGAGAATGAACCCCAAAAATGAATAATGGAGGAGTGAAAACACCAAACGGCCAACAGACAATTACCAGCAGTTATCCAGACTCACTCTGCAGAGCAAGGTGGTTAAGAAACCTGGAAGACAGGATCACCTCAGAGACACTTTTGCCTTATTAATTTTTCCTACAAAGTTATACTCAGATGAATGTTGTTCAGTTTAAATAGTTTAAATACTTTAAAAGTAGAGTTTACTCTCAGACTTTTTTTCTTTCAATCAATCTGCCAATAAAATTCTTAGCTATTTGTTATGCTTACTTTCCAAGACACAACCAAATTATTTCTACATACTTCCCTTCCATTTCTGATTTTGCACTATTCTTCACTTGAGAATTTAAGAGAGCTCTTAGGAAAATGGACCCTCTCTTCAGAACCCAATCAAATATTCATATTAATTAAGAAACTTGACAGTGATTTAATAGATTCTCCAGTTATGAATACAAGCACTTTATTACAATAACTCTCTTCTGCCATTTCCAACCCTTTAGAAATTCTTCCCTAGGATGATATTCAATATTCAACAAAAAAATGAGCAATTTCACCACTGCCCATGCAGCAACATGTGTTTTGAAACAAAACTAAAAATTAAAAAGAAATAACTTTTCTTCCCACCTAAAACAATAAATATAAACTATCTAGGGGAAACTTTTGTATAAAATAAAAAAGCAATGACAACGTGGCTAGTGGCATAGTGGATAAGGCGTCAGCCTGAGAACCCAAAGGTTGCTGGTTCGATTCACAGCTAGGGCAACATAACCAGGTTGCAAGCCCGGTCTCCTGCCAGGTCTATAGCTGGAGGCAGGTAAAAGGCAACTATACATTGATGTCTCTGTCCCTCTCTGCCTCTCTCTCCCTTCTCCCCTCTCTAAAAATAATAAATAAAATCTTTTAAAAAAGCAATATTATTTGGATGGGGTGTGAAATAAGTTTTTAATTTGCAAGAATGACTTCTTAATGTAGTTATCACTAAATTTCCACTTATTTCAGCTCACAGAAACAATCCCTGGTTCCTCCTGAAATAAATATCTCGTTTGCTTTTTGTTGCTGGTATAATACAAATTTAAAATGTGGGATGCATTTTTATGCAGTTTTGAAAACTTAAAAAGCAAAGAAATTACAAATCTAAATTTCATAGACTTTTAATCTATTATGAGTTTGTAACAAAAATAATACTGTTCGGTTTTTTATATTTTATTCATTTAAAAATTTGATATGATAATCACTGTATACATGATTTAGAAACTTACAATGGGTTGATAAAATAATTTTATAATTGAGGAAGGCTAATATTGTACAATCTAATGTTTGAAGAAATGTTTGAGTAAACTATGAAAATCTCAGAAAAGTAAATAAAATTTTCAGAAGATGACCTCATTCAAGGATAACTAAGAGGCCTTAAATTTAGAAGCTGTAGTATTTATCAGATAGGTTTGTGGTGAGAGGCATTTATTTAAGACAAAATTAAAATAGATATATATTTTATAAGTGCAGTTGTACTCCCATGTTTGCTTTCAAGAGAAGCTCTCTTTCCCTTCTTGTTTTCCAGAAGGCATCTACTGCCTCGTCTCTAACTTCAACTTGCCCTCATCACACCGGCAATCATTAGTACAAGCCTCTTTAGGCCAAGTGGGAAGGAGAAAAGCAACCTCCTGGCAAAACTCAGTGCTGCAGCTAAGAGGAATAATATTGAAGCCAAAGGCCTGAGACAGCCTCCCACACTCCAGGTGACATTCCTCTTCTCTTCTGCATTGGTTGCTTCTTGCTAGCAGCCCAGGTGAAAATCCATCCAATTCTAAATGAACAAGTATCTTTTTGTGTCACCATTGACTATCTTGGCCATCAACTAATTCATGTATGTAAACATATGCCAACTGCTAACAACCCTTTTTTTCATTCGGAATCATTATAAATATGGGATTGGACAAAAGTCTGTTTATAGCTGTAATTCCGAAACACAGAATTTATTTTGTATTTTTGTTATTACTATTTATTATTATCTTATTTATAAGTACTATGACTACAAACCTACCTTTCCCACCCCTGTATTTAACTTAATTTAAAGGATCCCCAAATCAGATTTTCACTTGTATTTTTTTCACTGTGAGCTGTTGGGGTAGAAATGTTACCATGTTGAATTGGACTTCTAAGAAAACAAGCTTCAGGGAAGACATTGCGGAAACCAACTTTGTGGGCATTTTTTGCTGGTTTGCCAAAGTATTGACAAAGGACTAACCGGGTGTCCTTGGGCAAGAATATGTAAACATTCTCTTCAAGATTCTTCAACTGAAAAATGGGATACTATAAAATAAAATCTTAAAACAGGGTTGAGGGCCCGCCAAAAAAATATATACATAAATGAGTGTTGAGTACTCATTATAATAGAAACTATCCTTTAAGACTGAGTTTAATTCATAATTCTTGGAACATATAATCACCTTTGCTGGTGATTTGTCTTTTAATTTGAGAACACATTCACTTTATGAAATTTCCATAGCGTCTTAACTTGAATAAATTTCCTTCCATTCTTTGGGGCACTCACTGTTTAACCATTGAACATATTTTATGCTCATTTAAAAGGTTAAAATGTGTTCCAACAGGGAAGAAAGAGGGTGAGCACCTTCAGTAAGGCAAGCTCCATTAGCAAAGCCTGGCAATCACAAAATCAGGCCATCCCAGGATGAATCAGAATTTTGGAGATTTTTCAGTTGTTTATTTAATCCTTTAATTTCCACGGCTGCACAGAGAGAAGAGAGGGTTTTGCATGGGAAAGATACACAGTACACATTTATTAAAGTAAACGTGCACCTCTTACCCAGAATTAGACTGTTCACTTCTTAAAAATGTATTCAGGCCATTAAACTCAGTGCTGTATAAGGACTCTAAAAGTATTTTGATCTCATCCTTTAATAATTCATAATTATAGGAAACAAACCATATTCAGACAGATGTGTTGGATAAACCCACATCTAGAGTAACCCTAAAAGGAAGTAATATTTCATTCTGAAATTTTGGTTATATATTTGCATTCGGCCTCAAAGAGGATACTACAAAGGAGCATCCATCTCTGCACCAGAGCACGAGTGAGCAGGAGGTCTTCATGGGATTCCCACATCAGGCAGAAATGACTCGGTTAATAAATTCATAGCAAAAGTAGCATCAGTAGCAGACTTGTTTAATGGAAAGAACTTTGTAGGAAGAAATACTATAAACAATAGGAATTCTCAGTAAATGGAGATGACCAGCTCTGTCTCTTTGGCCTTGATTTAAAACAATAAAACAAAAAACATCAGTATAGTTCTTGCTTATTAGATTAGTAGCAACACTAATTCAAATATTATTATTTTTTGCTTAAAATCTATAAAGCTTTTTTAGATCATTTCACACTCAGGGGGTAAAAGCCAGCTTTGGAGCAGGTGGGTGAATTCTCATTGGTTTAATAATGCAATTTTAGAAATTTCACTTCCAGATTCCACTATAGAACTTGCTTGTGAACATCAAAAAAGCATCATACTTAAACTTGACTCATTGAACATTGTTTCATCACCATACTGAATCTGCTGGTCTTATTAGCTCTATCTTACCTTTCACACTCACACAAAGTATTCTTTTATACTGGATTTGCAAATTACATAAAGTTTTGGAGATCAAATTAACAGGTTACAGCTCTGTAATAAAACCCCTTGATGGATATATATTTGTTTTAATAAAGTTATAGTATTATTGGTGATTTCAGCAGGAAACTTAATCATAAAACAAAAAACTTTAAAAGATTATTTGCAATGTATCTTGTGTGCAATGTATTACTCAGAAACAAGAATGATACTTCTCATGATTTATGCGTTAATAAATTCCCACACATTTGTCCCACTCTCCATTCTAATACAAGATTAGGAAAACACTGATGATTCCACTATAGCTGCATTAAAATCTCTCTCTCTCTCTTTCTCTCTCTCTCTCTCTCTCCCCCATTTATCTATAATCTAGCATGCTGCTTGAAAATGCCACCAAAATAACTTGTTGCTCAAATAAAGCTGAGCCTATTGCTGACGGTGATTAAACCTTTACTAATTTGACAGAATCTTAGCAACTTCTTGGAAGGGGGACAGCTCAGGTAAGACATGATTAGTTTAAGGTGAGCCTTTCAAGGCTGAGGCTTTGTTAGGGCAGCAGAGTTCATGATGATATAATTGAGGGCAGTGGACAGTGTGGTGAGGGGTTGGGGTTTTAACCAGTCTTCCAGAATGATATAGTCTTATAAAGCTATTTAATGGAAGTTGAAATGTCTTATGGTTTTCAAATAGTTTTGGGGAAAATTTTTGGAGCGAACAATAAAAAATATTTGTAATGCTTATCTTTTCGAGGACAGAGATCTCAAGAGAAAGTAAAGCCATGCTAATGAAGACAGTGGAATAGTAAAGTCATAGCAATACAAACAGTAGGTTATATAAGTTTGTTAATATGTCATATGTATAATGTTGTTGTATAAAAGCCATATGTTTTTAGGAAATGTTTTTTGTTTCAACAATGTTCCTGAAGCAAGGAGTAATAGTTTTGAATAATGGTCCTGAATTAGCTGAAGTGCCCTAAATTATTGTTATATATTTTAGAGTAAAGTATAATGAAAGTACATACTATAAAATTGTGACATAATAGGAAGGAAATTTCTTGGGTCACTTGACAAAATGGTATTAAAGTATGCCCAAATTACATAAAAATAAATGAAGGGTAGCATAATTGTTTTCTAGAATAAATAAGTTAATTTCATTTGCATCTACAAATGAAAAGCAGAAAGAGACTAGGACTAAAAATACTGAAAATACTTATGGGTGATGTAGATTCATAAGACGAAGTAACAAGTCAAATTTAGAAACTCTAATTTTGAAGGAAAGATCTCCAAATAGACAGCTGCAATTTTTGTTGCTGTTGCTATATAGTAAGTGTCTGGAATTGAAGAAATATTTTAGGAGCTATGAAAGGCTATTTCTTTACACAAATTAAAATTCAGCCAATTATCGTTTAAAAAGTCAGAGTGGTTGATTTGAATATCAGACAGCAGCATTTTTTAAAATATCTATCATAGACAACGGAAGAAAGGCTAGCAATCTGCTGGGAAGAGAAGGAGGCAGGAAATGTGAAATAAACAAATGAGAAAGTACAGGCATCGAAGGCACTGGGCTGAGTCACTGCTCTTTGAAGAAATAAAACACAATTTCCAAATTAGCAGGTAAAATTTTGAAAGTATAGGCCAATTTGGCATAATCTCAAAAAAGTGGAATTAATTTTTTTTTAGTAAAAAAAAGTCCATATATTTACATAATGACTATTTCTCCTTAGAAAGAAAGAAAAAAAAAAAAACTTTCTTTGATGGTTGTGGGTCCTTTTTATCTCTTGAAAGCAACGTGTCAGCCATACCAACGCCCTTACCCAGAAACCTGAAATTATATACTACAATCTACAAGGCCATGAATGATTACATGATATATATTGAAAATTAACCCTGTGGGGGATGTTTTAAAACATCATATTATAAAATATAGCTTTAAAAAGGCAGGATTTGGGATTTCAAACTGCAGAAAACGTACGATACACAATGAGCAGTCAGTTGTGTTTGCTATAAACTCTTTTATTTTATGAACCTCATGTGCAATGTCATTTCTAATGGCCATCAAAGATATTACCTGGCAGAACTGTCTTACATGACACCGCTTAGACACACTTTGATCCTGTAAGCAAAGCCTTTTCTCTGTCGCCTAAATAATCAATGGCGGAACTCTGAATGCCTTGCAAACATTTCAGCTCTCTAGGTGAAGATGTCTAATCCTAAAAGCTGACATTATCTAGCTACCTGAAATAATGTACTCCCTTTTTAGATCTGTTTTGTGCCCAAGCAAGAGAGCTCCTTGATATATCAAATATCGCATACATAAAGCTAGCAAGGCATTATTAAATATATTTACATTTTTCACTGTACCAGTACTCTAGGGAGAAGGTTACCACAAATACAGATCACATCAAGATATTTTAAGGAAGTACTTGGGACCACCATTTCGAGTCAACTGTCCACCACAGACTTATGGGAATTCCCGTGGGAGCCCACCTTTCAGCAGAGAAGTTTGTGAGTTTTGCAAATTCTGGAAATAAACAGATGACTTTGTTAGCATCATTAGACATTTACATCATACGAAGCAAAAACAATTCAAATAGGACTTAGGAAGAAGAATCAGAAGCAGCCAGTGCTCCATTTCACCGGAATCAGCTAGGAAATACCATTCTTTTCTGCTTTTGAACTTGCAGCTCATTAAAATCATATATCACCTGAGTTGCTCCTAACTTGAAGAGTAGACAAATTTCAAAGATTTGTTCTGCCTAAATGAACTGTTCAATGCTGAGTGTAAGTAACATCAAGAGCTTCAAAGTCTCCCTGTTCATCCTCAAAATATTTTACAAAGTTTAGCTCCGACCACAGAAGCCTGAGACAGGATTTGCTGGTGTGTTCATTTTGTGGGGTGAGCCACTGAGTGACAGGAGGGCAGAGATGTTACTTCGCCCAGGGTGGGGCAGGTAGAAGCAAGACACCAGGAATGTGCTCTCAGCACTGGCAGGGGGTCAAGTTCTCACAGGGGAAGAGGCAAGGTGGCAGTGAGATTCATGCACTTGAATTCATGCACTGGCATTCTCAGGGAAAAAGCAAGAAAATCCCTGCACCCCTTCCCTCTGTGGTCAGAGATCCTTAATCTCCAGAAGCAAATCGGGATGTGCTCACACTGGAAAACTGGGCAACACTTTACAAGTAGCTAATTCCTACCACTTCCTTCAGTGCTCATCACACTAACATTACTCATTATAAATACTTTGGGTGTGACATTATTTCCTCTTCTTTGATCTCCTAAGAAAACCCCAAGCTGTCTGTCATTTACCAAACAAACGAGTAAAGAGGATTGATTTTTTTCTCTTTCTGACTTTAAATGAAGACTCATCAAATCTGTGGAGAATAAAGTTTGACTGAACTGTATGAAACCTTGACTTATGCCCTAATATTAGCCAAATCAAATCACCATTTGCGTTCAGATTTAAGGTATGTTAAGTGACAATAATGTAAACATAATTTAGAATTTCTTTCAGTATCTGGTACATAAAAATATTTCTTATATTTATTAATGTTTACAACCTTGTTTAGGTGATCATTTATATTACTTGTCATGTTATATTTTCAACTAAGTTCAACAGTTTTCCCCTTTTTGCACCCCATATCTAGTTCTCATAATAATAGGACAAGTTCAAGTCTTTGAAACTAACTCATTGTGTTAGGTGGCTTCAGGACTCCTAGTTTAAGAGTTAAAAAACTAACTGAGAGTCCTTAAAAAGTTTTATATCACGGTCTGTTTACTTAAATTGGCTTGCTTTTAAACAAGGAGAAATGTTGCAGTTTAAGCTCTCTCATTCTTGCAAAAGAAGATGGCTTTATTTTTTTCTTACACAGATATCAGAAAGTTTGTAATATTTTCATAATAAAAGATACCTTTTCTATTAGCACAATTTTGTTAACTGCTATTACCTACCTGTCTTTTAAAGCTGCCTGCTAAGGCCGACAGCTGTGCAGAAAGGACTTGGGGGCAGGGCTGAGTGGGGGAAGTGGAAGGATTGAGTCAAAAAAAAAAAAAAAAAAAAAAGAGAGAGAGAGAGAGAGAGAGAGAAAGAGGGAAAACTCTTGGACACAGGCGGTGTGGTGAGTGCCTGAAGGAGATGGGTGGGTGGGGGGATGTGGAGGATGATATGGATGGGGCTGGGAAAATAAATGGTGATGGGCAGAAACTTGACTTGGAGTGATGAACACACAACACAGTGTACAGATGATGTGTTGTAGAATTGTACACCTGAAACCTGTATAATTTTGTTCACCAGTTTCACCCCAATAAATTCAATAAAATATGAATTGCCTGCTACTAACTGCTGTAAATGCAGAATAAAGTTTTCTTATTTAGTTCTAATGTGAAGATGCTTACTCATTTACATTAACTTCTATGATGATGCTACATATTGTCAAGGAAAAAGTACATATTATCCTTTTTGATTTTTATTCATTTTTGTTTTTTAATAGAAAATTATTAACCAGTATGCTACTTGAGCAGCCCACAGTTTTGTTTTGTTTTGATTTGATTTTTAGTTCTAAAGTTTTGGTTCCTATTTTCAAATTTGAGATATCTTACTCTGCTTCAATAAAATGTTTAAGCAATGACAGTGTAAATTATGGACCACAATATTGTGCATTTGCAGAAGTCAAACTATTAAACATTTAAGCCTATATATTCTTGACATAAGTGTTAAGTCATAGACATTTAGTTAAAATGTGCTTTATAATAGAACATTTGCTAGATAGAAGTCAAACACTGTTAAAATGTATGTATGTGTGCGCTATTTCAGTCTTTACATAATTACGCTGTTCTAAAGCTTCTCAGCTAACTTAACTTTTCATTATTAACATAAGTTGAAGTTATTATTCCTTGTGTATTCAAACCCATACATTTCAATTATGTACTGAAAAAGTATACCAAGTTTACCTAAGTATATCACCCTTGTTCAGCTAACATCTGAGCTTTTTAAATTTTATTAAGCAATAGTGTTTATCTTAAATATTTTCTTTATTTTTAGAGAGAGAGGAAGGGAGGAAGAAAGAGAGGGAGGAAAATTGATGTTAGAGAGAAAAATCAATCAGTTGCCTTTCCAACGTGCTAACTGGGGACTGAACCCACGGTCTAGACATGTGCCCTGACCAAGGATTGAACCAATAAATTTACGCTTTGTGGGAGGACATCCAACCAAGACACAAAGGTCAGGGCTATTTTAACAAATATTCTCTCTGTTGAGAAAAAATAAAACTAATAGAACATAACATTAAAATACGTATAATAAAAAAACTTAAACAAGTATGAAATATAAGTAGCTTTTTACAGCAGTCACTTCTCTAAAAAAAAAAAATAACTTAATTCCAATGTAAAGTATTTTAAAGCTACACAGGTAAGTTAGAATCCTGAATAAAATACACAAATATTATTTTATAATGTAATTTAACTGCCAAACTGTAGAAAGAATTTAGTAGTTCATGACAAAAATGCAATAATGCATCATCATGCTAATTAAGTATTTCTTTTCTGAAGGGCATTCTAGTTTTGCATATAAAATTCAATTGGCATAATCTACTTACACATGCATGAATACCAAAATTTTACTTACCAGGATTCTTTTTTGTTTTTTTTTTAATTTTATTGTTGTTGTATTACATCCATCCCCTTTTTGCTCCCCTCTGTCCTCCTCCCCACCCACCCATTCCCCTCAAAGTCAATCTTACCAGGATTCTTAACCTTACTTACAATTTTTATATTATTCTCTCTCTCTCTCTCTTTGATTGACTAGACAGTTTTTTTTCCAAGCTTGAAAGAGCAATTCTAATGCTTAAATTATAATAATAATCAGAACTGTAAGAAAAATTACTTTCTTGATGTCTTAAATAATTTTACATTTAAAAGGCACCTTAGAAGTCATCTAGACCAGCAATTTTCAATTTTTTCATCTCATGGCACATATAAACTAATTACTAAAATTCTACAACATGCCAAAAAACATATATAAAACAAATATATATATTTGCCCATCTGACCAAAAAAAAAAAAAGTTTAATTTTAATTCATTCACACCAGACAGCTATGTTTGTGTTGGCTATTGTCATTTTTTTTTTCACTCGACTATCTAAGGGAAAAGAGGTCTGTGCCCCTGACACTATAGCCAAGAATTGTATATTTTTAAAGTTCTTGCAGCTCACCAGTTGGCAATCATTGATCTAAGCCCATCAACTTCTTATAGAATTACTTTATGTGAGGACACTGGTATATAGTCATTCAGCCTTAATTGGGACATTTCCAGTGACTGAACCCTCACAGGTCATTCCTTCATAATCATTTATTCATTCTGTCATTTTTCATTCATGTAGCCAGTACTTACTATCTAATGTTTACCTGCCAATATACTTGATGCTGATTAAACAAAGTTGAATAAATGTGGATAAACATGAACACTAATGTTTTGCTTTGTTTTGTTTTGATTAAGCATATGTATCTTCTTACCATTTCTCTGTTCTTCTGATTTTAAAAATAGTGGCTATGAAGAATAATTCCAATATTTCTTTGTCATGCACATATCTGGAAAGAAAGAGAAAGTAAAAAGAAAAGTAAAAAAATAATGTGTTTTCCAAGAGAGAGTCCTACAAATATTTACATAGTCATGATATTCCATTAGTTTCCCTCTAAAAGCATGCCCAAGGAGTACAAATGCACATACTTTACATTTCTAGGCTAAACATATTTGCAATCTTTTTCATGTGGCACAATTCCCAATAGAGTGATCATATTTAATATTCCTTTTATCTGCAAATGACTGGAATATGATTTTAAAGATGGTAACCAGGACTAAAAAAGAGAACTCATCTTTTAAATAAGTTAACAAAAACTCAACATACATTTCTAGATATAGATTAACCAAACAAGTGCCTCTCTATCCTTGTGTGTTTAGAACACTAGGAGTTTAGTTTAAATTTCTGTGGTTTAGGAGAGGGGGAAGGGCAGCCAGTCACACTATAGACTTGTATTCAATTTATTCTAGATTAGTAAAGTGCTATGTCTTATTCATAGGGACTAATATAGGCTAGGATTTTTTTTTCTCACTTGCAGGCAAGATTTTTCTTTTCTACAATTCATCTCATTGTTTTAATCTCATCATTTTAGCCTATTTAATTTTTAGAATCATCGGTTTTTCACTGGATGTATGGTTAACCAGGCCTTCTTTATCTACATGATTTTTTTGAATTTGATATCCTCTATATCCTCAAGTTATTGATTTTTTAAAAATGTGAACTGGGGTAGGACCATGGACAAAGTCTTCAGAAGAAAACAGATAATGAACCAATAATTAATTCTTCAACTTGGTAATGAACTTCACTTGATAATGAACCAATAACCAATCCTTTTCATTTCGCAAGCCTTAAGAATACCTCTCCCTCCACATTATTCGATATTCATTTAAAAATCTTCAAATATCTTGATAATCACCTGAAGGCATGTAATATTTCCAGCATTTTCTTCATTGATCAGTACAATTATCTGGCTTACAAAAGAAACTATTGTTTGAGGAAAATTGTTATGAAACCCTTGCTAAATCATTATTGTTATTATTTTACATGCTTTCATTTGTCAAGTGTTAATAGACCACATCTTTGATAATCTCTTCTGGAATTTTATCAGGGATATATTTATATTTTATTTCATCCTTTATTATTTAGTTAAAATTGCTCAAATTTTTATATGAAATGATTTCTATGTAAAGCACATAGTTAGATTTAGATTTACTTTTTTGTAACTGGTAGATAGAATTAGATAATCTAATTCAACCTCATTTTAAAACTGAACAAATTGAGGCATAAGAAATACATTTATATCAGTGTAAATCTAATTGTGCATTTCATTTAGTGAGGTCATTCACCATTTGCCAAGGACAATACTAATTTACTTGAAGAAGTTAACTTCCAAGTTGAAGATACCCTCAGAATTTCCTGATATGTCTTTTTATTATTATGAAGTTGAATATATTTCATAACTACAGTCAAGGGAGTTTATGATTGGCCTGACTCCATCTATTCCATATAACCTACATTAATAAGAATTATCATTAAATGAGAAAGGGATAAATGGGATACAACCATTACATTAAGTATAATATACCAAACTGTTGACCTTACATCTACTACTGAAGGACAGACAAAAAAAAAAAAAAAGGATGAAGAGTTTTGTGGTATGAGCTGAAGGGAGACCCAATGTTACGGATGTCTCTTATGATAAAAACTTGTCTCAGAAAATTTTATTTTACCTAGAAATAATTCAAATTTTGCAGAGCCTGTTTTCAGATGTTTCAGATCAGCATTACTTACCTCACATTTTAACAATCAAAATGTAAAAGCTGTGGTAACTTATCTTTGCCTTTTGCAAATAAGTTATAGTTCTGTCAGCTAGGCAGACCCAGCATATTAATGCAATTCATTAAACAATACAATAAAGTATGAATAAATAAAATAAATAATGACACAACCCTTAAAATGTGAATTCTTTTCTTGCTCTTTGTATCTGGGGAAGTACTATCTTTTGCAAATCCAAGCTCAGTGTTAGTTAGGCCACCTACTCAAGTTAAGCAAGGATTGAGGCTTTGTTCTCATTTCCAATTAATCAGGACAGAAGGTAGACCCTTGGTGCCTTGAGAATAAGAGATGAGTGCATAATAGTAACAACTAGTGGTTATTGAGCGCAAGCCCTGTTCTAAGCACTTTGTACGGGTTAACTCATTTAACTCTTTAAGTATGTTGAGCCTCACAGGATTATCCTTCTTTAGCTGATGAGGAAACTGAGACAGAGAGAGCTGAGAGACCTTGCCTAAGGTCACAGCAGGTGGCAGAGCTGGGTATAAACCCAGATAACCAGACAAATCCAAAGTCAATTTTCTTAACCAACATACAATAGTAGATAAAACATCTGATAAAGAGGGTAAGGCAAAAGTAGATGTACAGTTGTGAGTATACAAAACACAAAGTTTATTGTTATTTATTAATTATTGTATTATTTTTCCACGTGAACAACCGTATGTTTTTTATAGTGAACACATTTTTTCACCCAAGTTGTCTTGGGACAACTGAGGGCGCTTTAATATATGTAATATATGTAATAACATAGGAAGTTTTTCGGTTTTTTTTTTCAGTGTATGGTTGCCTTTCACCTGCCTCCAGCCACAGCCTGGCTGGAGACCTGGTTTGCAACCTCATTATGTGCCCTGGCTGGGGAATTGAATGAAGTTTTTTATATTTATAAAATTCCATTATGCATTTTTCTGATACTATTACTTTATTCCATTTAAATATATGCTATATGAGTTGTAAATTTATTTTTGCTGCACAAAATAATAACTAAGTTTTCAAACCTTATTAATTGATTTTTCCCATTGATTCTTTGTCTAATATTTTGAAAGATTATGTTTATCATTCCCTACATGGGTTTGTAGACATAGGTCCATTCTTATATTTTCTTCCCCTGAACTGATTTTCTTCTCTTTTCCGATAACAAACCACATTTAAAACAGCAACTGAGTATTAATTGAATCATTTCCACAATTTGATGGTATGCTTGTTATGTCTTCAAGGGCCAATTCTTTATCTTCTTCCTCCAGTCCTGTCTTTCCTCAAAAACATACTTGAATTTGTCTAATATGTATATATATACGTATACACACACACATATATATATGTATATATATACACGGGGGGTCCCTTTCTCTATGTTTTCTAAATTCATTCTTCCAGTTGAAGCTTAGAAGCTGCTTATTGGGTTCCTTAAAAAACATGCTAATATTTTCAATTGACTCAAATTGATCAATTTATGGAGAATAGCCATCTCTATTACAGTGAACCCTTTTAACCTGGCATAAGGCAGTTTATTTGATCCACCTTGGTGTATGCTCTTACATATAATTTTATGGTTTTCTTTCTCTAGAACCTACACTTTCCTCATCAACTTTATTCCAAACTAATTTAATATGTGTGCTACTAGTGTAATGGGGCATTTCAAATTGTTGATTGCTGATTAAGAAAATAATTTTGCTTTTATTTTATATAGTAAGCCGGCTGGTACCACTTATCAGTTTGTCAATTGATTTGCTTGTCTTTTGGAAGAATAATTTCTTTTTTTCTTTCCCAATAATTCAATCACTTATGTACAAGTATTAACCTGTATCCTATTTGTCAGGACTCCCAACACAGTGTTGAAGGGTGACCCTGGTGATAGAAAGCATTGGTATCTTGTTGCTGGAATGTTTAATGAGAGTGTGTTATATACTTCCTGCCAAGTGCAATGCAGATTAAATGGTACTGTACTTTCCCTTTGTTAAGAAGGTTTCTGTACATTTTGTTTGCTAAGTAGTTGCTTTATTTGTTTGCTGGTTGGTTTATTTGTATTCAAGAAAGAGGGTGAATCCCTGCCCCAGTTTTATTGAGATGTAATTGAAACATAGCATTACATTGGTTTAAGATATAGAACATAATTGTGTATGTACATATGGTTAGCAAAATAGAACACCCTTCACCTCACATAATTATATATATTTTACTTGTGATGAGATCTCTTCAGATCTACTCTGTTAGCAACTTTCAAATATATAATACTGTGTGTTAGCAATAATCACCATGCTGTACACTACACCCCCAGAATTACTTACCTTATAAGTAGAAGTTTGTGCCTTTTGACCATGCTCACCCATTTCTCTCTCTTCCCACCCTCTGCCTCTAGCAACAACCAGTCTCTGTGTCTATGAGTTTGGATTTCATTTTTTAAGATTCCACACATAACTGAGATCATACAGTATCTGTCTTTCTATTTTCCTTAGCACAATGCCGTTAAGGTACATCTATTGTTGGAAACGGCAATATTTCCTTCTCTTTATGAATGAATAATATTTTGTTGTGTACTTATGTGTATATATGCCTATATATCACATTTTTAAATCTATTCATCTGTTCATGGGCACCAAGGTTTCTTTCATGTCTTGGCTGTCGTAAGCAGTGCTGCTTTGAGCATGAGAGCATGCAGGTATCTCTTTAAGATGGTGATTTTGTTTGTTTTAAAAAATACTCAAAAGTGGAATTTCTGGGTCATATGATAGCCCTGGTTTTCATTTTTTAAGGAAAAATTTCCATTGTGGCTGCACCAATGTACCTTTCCACCAGCAGTGCACAGGTGCTCAGGAGGGTGGGTTTTATTAAATAATTCTCTGGAATTCTCATCTCTAAGACTCACAATGAATATGCTGGCCTAGATAGTGATTCAAAGAGGTTAGTGGAGGGACAAGCAACAGGAATAGTAGAGAAAAGGGAGCTCACCAGAGCCAAAAAATAATGAAGGAGGAAAACCTGCACTTTTCCATATTTCTCATTCTTCTCTAATGCCCTTGAGAAAAGTGGCAGATGCTGTCTCTAAGGGGACTGTCACCTTACAACCCAGACTCTGTGCCAAGTAAAGCCAGAGCCTCCATGATTATATCCCGGCCCAAAGCTACAGAACGCTGAGCAGAAAATACACATTGATCTAAATTGCTCTTTTTTTTTTTTTCTTTTTTTTTCTTTTAATTTTATTGTTGTTGTATTACATCCATCCCTTTTTGTCTCCCCTCTGTCCCCCTCCCCACCCACCCTTTCCCCCCAAAGTCAATCCCACCTGTTGTCCATGTCCATGGTTCCTATATACTAGGTTCTTGTCTAATAAATTGCTCTTTGCAATCATAGATACTGAGTCTGATATTTGTGGTTCTTGTATTTGCTTAAGCTAAATGCATGAACTGTTGTAAATCCTATCAGCTGAATTTCCTTCCATGCCAGTTTGGCAGCTGCCATGTAGGTATAATTTCAGGCTTCATTTGGGCAGACATATATTAGTATCTAAGATTCAAATGTTTGCTAAATATCACTGATTTTGATAAGACATTTTCTGCTTTAATGTCAGACACTGGTGTTGTGCAATAGCTTTCGAACCATTTTTCTTGGTGTGGCTATCAGTATCCATTCTTTCTGAAGTGTTTGCAGTTTTCTGCAAGGCCCATGTGTTTAATATTCGTGATATGTTGATATTTGTTTTCCTAAAACTGATTATTGTTTAGATGCAAAAATGTATTTTTACCTTTAGAAAAATGCAATTATATTTAATCATCAGAACCAAAACTCTCCTTAAGAAAGCAGAACTTCTAACAACTATAAATTTTCATGGTTGTTTCAGTTAGTGTTCTTTTACAGTAAAATTTTATTTTCATTTGGTTAAGAAGTTATTCAGTGTCCTACTGGGAAAAAAAGCCAATAATCCTAAGATTGCTAAAATTTATCAGAAGCACATTACAGGAAAGATGGAAAATTCTTTTGATTTTTTCTATCTTTGGATATATAATATCCATAAATATTATATATTTTACAACAGAAAGGAAATTAGTTCTTTCCCCAAAAGAACGTCTTCCTAAGAATTCCATTGTCTTTCACTAAGTGCCAAGTGCTAATGCCCTGGGAAAGAGGCAACCTGAACAATGATATTTCTGCAAATATTTATGACCATCTTACCCCTTACAATACTCCTTCCTATGATCAGGTTCATCCTTAGGGATGAATTGGCAAAAATATAAACCATTCTACAAGGGAGAAATTATAAATGGTAAATACATGGCAGAATACTTCGTAGTAATTAAAGAGATTCAAGTTTAAAAACTAAGTGTTATTGCATATCTATTAATTTGCATTTCGTTTTTAAAAGATTTTATCTATTTTTAGAGAGAGGGAAGGGAGAGGAGAAAGAGAGAGAGAGAAACATCAATGTGTGATTGCTTCTCACTGTGCCCCCAACTGGGGACCACAACCAGGCATGTCCTGACTAGGAATCAAACCAGTAACTCTTTGGTTCAGAGGCCAGTGCTCAATCCACCATGCCACACCAGCCAGGGCTCTGTTAATTTACATTTAAACCAATACTGTACTAATTCGAGTAAAAACAGAAATGCGCATGCACCACTGATGGCAACAAAGGTGGTGCAATGGCTTTAAGAGAGCAGTGTGGTGACAGGAAGGTGGCAGAGACCCTGCGGTCAGTCCAGGTGGTCACAATGGAGTTAACGTCCCAGGAAAGGCAGTCTGATGAACTTTCAGATGTCCCAGTGCACGTAACAATTACAACACACTACACTGCAGCCTAAATGTGAAACAGCATTAAGTCTAAAAAAGCGATATGCACACTTTACCAAAATGTGACACAGAGGCCGAGTTGAGCAAGTGCTGTTGGGTAAATGGTGCCAATGCACTAGCTCCACTACAAGTCACCGCAGACCTTCTGATGGTAAAAATGCAGAACCTGCCAGGCCCGATTAAATGAGATGTGCCTGCATGGATCAAGGGCAAAACAAATGCACACCCTTGGGCCCGAACCTTACCTACGGGTATTCATTTTAAGTAAATAATTCCAAATGTGGGAAATATATTACATAAGCTTACATTCATTTCATGACCATTGATCAAGATAAAACAATGAAGAAAAACAGTGTTCACAAAAGGATTTAATTAAGCGAATTATGGTATCTTCATAAAATCTTAAGCAATTGGAAGCAATCTTATCTGTGAGAATTTATCCAAAGGAGGCACACTAAAACCTAATTGCACAAAGATATTTATTATAGTGTAAACTGCTGTATTGAAGAGGCAAGACTCCTGGGATATCATCAGATATCAACTTAATGTCTGTTCTGCATTGAAACGAGTCTTCGGGCTTCATTCCTCCCATCTTCTTGGATAACAGTGGCCTTGGGTCCCATGATTCTCTGGTCATTCTAAGATATAAAAAGTCCTACTAGTACTTTACAAAAATAAACAAGTACAAATGGTTTATAAATTTCATTTTAGAATGAAATGTTTATTCTAGTAGGGTAATGGCAACTTTATATTAATTCAAAACAATGATATCTGTTCTGCCCAGGCTCAGTCCTGCGATGGAGGAGGGGAGACATGGTAGATGTCTTCTTTCCTTTGCACACTTACATTTCCTGTTCAGCCTCCACACACTGCTTTTCCCTCCCAGGGGGGCAGCCTGTCTGACTTGACCAACGTAATGAGGGAGCATTCTTGCAGGCAGTCCTTGGGCTTGGCTGGTGTCTAAAGTGACTTAAGATTGCTTTACTTCTAAGATCTTAGTTGGTATTGGTGAAGCATCTTTAATGATGGGTTGCTGGTAATTTTACTAACTCTAAAGTTGCCAGCAGTTTTCCTCTTTGAGAGATCTAGGTAAGATAATCCTCAGGCATCCATTGCCCACCAATGCAGTAACCTCTCCTTACCAGCGGGTAGTGCTTCAGACTTTTCATGTGTGAGTCTGGACCAAGCTGCTGGATCCCAAGACCTGGGAATTTCCTAGCAAACCCTGATCCCTTCTCATGGCCTAAGGTGAAAACACTCTCACCCTCTCCCTGGGGTGTGGGGAGATGAACTATGGCTCATGAAAGCTCTTCTCCAAAATCAATTTCTCTTCCCCTAGTCTCCCAAACCCTTTGGTTCCTTTCTTATAAGTCTTTTATTATTTTGGGGCTTTAGGGAGGTCAACTCTAAAATAGTCCATTTCAAAGTTCTGTACAGAATATGTTGTTTATTACAATCACAAAGCAGAAGCATTCTAAACATTCAACAATAAGGAAGCAGCTCAGTAACTTAGTACTTACTTTGAATATAATATAGCCATTAAAAAGAAAAATACAAGTTACTATGTAGGGACGTGTTAGATTTAAAACCTAATCTTTGTGACTCCGAAGGTCTAGGAGTCAATACAGCTGATTTGGTTCCCACTTTGTGTAGGACCAGGCACAGGAATGGGCATAGCCTTTGAACTCTCTCTGTGTTAGAATCTTCATCATAAAATGGAAACGATTACATTAAGGGACCTCTCGCGTTCCTCCACTTCATTCATTTGGATCTCAGGTTTTGTATAATGACATGTTGGCATTTAGAAGCTTCAAACAGCGGGAGTTCACATGCAACTCATCCACGTTCAGAATGATCAGTATATCAGAATGACACACCGTAGCACAGAGCGTTAGAGAACGTACGCACCGCCAGGCGTAAAAACAAGCGCTGGCTGCAGGGTTAGTGAGCTCACGCACCTGCAGCGGGCACCGCATCGGGTGTCACGGGCAGGACTCCATTTTGGAATCGGGCACTTCTTTCTAGTACGTGGAGAAGAATGAAGCAGGTTGATCAAAGCGTTATCCGTACAGCTTTTTGTAGCACGGTTGCTGACAACTGTTCTGGTGGGAGCATGCGGAACCAGGTTTCTGCCATCTATATTTTATAGTATCAGTGGACTGAGAATTCTCTGTTATTCCCACTTTTCTGTACCTTTTCAGCAGCTACAGTGGGAGGACTAGAAGCCTATTACAATGTGGAGAAAGACCTTTCGAAAACATTCTTTTTTTTAAGTCAAAGGCATGGCTGGCTGCATGAGCTATAGGATTGCCGGTATAATTAGAGTAAATCATAGCATTCTTGCACGGGTTTCATTTTTAGGAAATGTTAATTGCATATTGTTTTATGCTCTGTCTCTATGATGAACTTCCTTAATTAGATTATGAGTTTTGGTTTGAAGGTCCAACCTCAGAGTCATTAAAGTACTGGGTACTTAGCATATTTTCTAAAACTTACACTCTGAAAACATTTTTGTAGCTATATCTTCATGTCTAACTTTCTTAATGAACGTAAGATTTTTTTTTTTTTTTTTTTTTTTTTTTTTACCTATGGAACAGTCACTGATGGGCTGCAATTATGAGAAGAAATGGGCTTTAATTGGGACAATCATGTTCTTGCTGTATTGATTAAGTTACATTCATCAAAGAGAAAGGCCCGGCCAGCAGTGGTCATTTGAAAATCCAGCCTCTGTTTCCAGGCCTAGCTTGAGCAACAGAAGTGCCTACTTGTGCCAGGAATTGAAGTGTCCTTTAATTGTAGACATATTTCTAGTAAATTCCTGGGAACTTATAGATGATGGAATGCCCTAGGCTTATGGTTAAATATCAGTTTCCCCAACTCGCAGCAAAGCTGATATTCTCGGGGAATGAAGAAAGAGAAGGGGAAAAAAGCGAGAATGAACATGAAGCAAGCGACTATAAGATTAAAAACAAAGATACTTAAATTCAAAGACAAAATAATAAAGATGGGGTGCAGGTAAGATGACGGACACTTAAAAAACCAAGTGAGGTGGAAAAACTTGGCGATGGAGTCTGTAAAAGAGCAGTTGACAGAAGTGAATTTTGTCGGAGAGGAAAAGTCATTCATCAAGATGATCAATGGCTTACAGAAAAAGGGGTCTCCGGTGCAACCTCAGACATGTGCTGTCCCCACACATTTGGCTCCCATTTCCCTAGGATCCAGTGGAAACATGGAAAGCTGCACCTGGAACCCTGAGCCTCCTCTAGTATTTCTAGTCTTTATGAATGGATGTCTTTCATCAATTTTGCAAAATTGTCAGCCATTCACTCCTCAAATAGTGCCTTTTCCTCCTTCCATCCTCTTAAACTATAGTTCTGGTTTTTTCCCTCCATTCCTTTGATTACAACTAAAAATAAAAAAGTTATGTTTGTTGGCTGCAGTTCCTTGCCAAATATCAATATTTATTGCTCTATGTCCTACATTTTTTCCTATTATACTAAAACTGATTTCTTCAAGTTTCTCTTTATTTCTCTCCACTAAATCCAAATGACTTACCTTGCTTCGTATTCTCCATTTCTCTGTAGAATTCACCAGTAACTACCACGTTTTTCTTTTGTCTTAAAAGTTTTACTTTTTTCCTGATGTTAAGAGGAAATCATTTTTATATCATTTCACTATTTTTTCAATATCCCCCTTTCTCCTCTTCATTGTGAAACTAAAAGTACTAGATGGTTCCTAAGAGCTTTTTTTTCTTTTTTCCTTTTATTCCTTTTCTCTATGACATAGTTTTTCTTGGATATTGCATATTGCATATCAACTCCCCGCTCATGGCTGTCATACCTGTGCTCAGTGCTAATAGTCAGCTGGTGGCAGTGGGGCAGTACCATGTGTTTAGAGCCACTGTGTGTTCCAGCTTCTCATCATCCTGCTTCACTGGTTTACATATTTTAAACACACATCCTGATTATGATGCCTAATTTCTACCTCCCTAACAAGTTTTTAGACCATGCTTTCAATTGATTTGGGGACATTTCTATCTGATATACTTTGAAAATCCTAAATTCTAATCTAAAGCTAAAGTCATTATCTCCACCCTCAGCCACCCCACTTATCAAATTATCTGACTAATATCAATATAGTTCTTACTAGTAGCACTTAGTTTTCTAGGCCCCTCAGAAATGAAATAACAAAAATGTTTTCGATTTTATCCCTTTTTTCCCCCTAAATTCTATCTATTGAAAATGTCTAATTTTTCTTTGTATATTTTTAGCTTCCTTTCCCTCTTCTTTCTATTACCTTTGGCATAATGGAATCTAAACACCTCATAATTTGTGGACTTCTAACTGGTCTTCACTTTTAGATATCCAATATGCTGGAACCATGTTGTAAAAATAGCAGCACTTTCATAGCAGTTTTTCCTGCTCACAAAAGCCACTGTGGCTTAGAGCAATATTTCTTCAACTATCTGTGTTGAAGGCCCAGTTTTGTTTTCATTTTTAATTTCCAATTCAACAGGAATGATGCCTTTGTACAATACAACAAACTAAATGGTACAAAAATAAAAGAGACGAAAGCACCATTTTTTAGTTTATGTGTTTCAACACATAATAATAGAATTACTTCATCATTGAAATCTTGCTATTGGTGAAAATGTGGATGGACCTTGAGGGTATTATAAGTGAAATTACAAGCTGAAGGGAGAAAGACAAATACCATATTATTTCATATATATGAGGAAGCTAAAAACAAATGACCTAACAGAATGAAATAGACTCATAAACACAGAGAACAATCTAATGGTTGCCAGAGGGTAGGTGGGTGGAAGGATGGGTGGAGTAAGTGAAGGGGATTAAGAGTTACAATCTCCCAGTTATAAAATAAATAAGTCACAGAGATATAATGTAAAGTATAGGGATTATAGCCAATAATATTGTAATAACTTTCTGTGGTGACAGATAATTACTAGATTTATCACTATAATCATTTTGTAAAGTATGTGAATGTCAAATCACTGAAACTAGTATAATATTGTCTCAACTATATTTCAATAAAAATTATTCCATCCAGTTGCTACACAATTTTTATACTCTCACTCTCGATTTCTCATCATGGATGGTAACAGTTTGTCCGCAGACAGCACACTGAGTGGATCACACTTCAATCACCATGACACTGGTTTTCTCTGGTGCTTATGGAGGGGGGTCAAGAGAGGAGTTTTAAAATATGCAGATGTCCATGCCCCCAGGCGCTAATGAACAGGATCTCTGGGAGGGTTGCCAGCAACCATGTGGGCATTTCAAAAAGCTGTAAAATCGATTCTGACACTCAGCCAGGACTGAGAGCTACCAGTTCATGGACAAAAGTGCAAATTTTCACTTTGGTATAATCTGGCTCCAGTCTACTCTTCAAATATTGTCAAAATTGCTTCTTTCTTATTGCCCAAATTTCAGTCAGCCAGAATATTTGGCCTTTCAAAAATATAATCATCTTTTTCCCACCTCTGCTGCCTAGTCCCTGCTATCACCTCCATCTGGAATGCCCACTCCAGCATCTTTATCTGTTAATATCCAGCACATCCACAAGTACTGGAAAATGACCCTCGTTTATGAAACCATTACTAATTCATTATAAAGATTGGTTTTGCCCTCATCCTAATGTCTTTACTACTTTGACACTTACAATACTTATCATAGTTTATTTAAGTTATGGTTGTAGTTGAATTGTGGTATAGAGAAAAATATATTATATTCAGTATAATTGCACCTGAGTCCAGATTCCATATCTTCCTAAACATATGACCTTGGATAAGCCCAATAATTTCTCCAAACCTGTATGCTGGGAATAAAAACTCCAATGTTTTATCACAAGATAGATGTTTAAAAAGAAAGGAAGGAAGAAAAAGGAAAGACAAATGAAGGAAAAATAACACCCTGGCTGGTGTGGCTCACCTGCCTGTGAACCAAAGGGTCACCAGTTTAATTCCCAGTCAGGGCACATGCCTGGGTTGTTGACCAGATCCCCAGTTGGGGGCATGCAAGAGACAACCACACATTGATGTCTTTCCCTCTCTTTCTCCCTCCCTTTCCTTCTGTCTAAAAACAAATAAAATCTTCAAAAACTAAAAAAGAAAGAAAGGAAAAATAAGAAGCCTTGGGGAGACTGAAGGCTGTCTTGAGTTGACATGGTTCGGAAAGTGAGTAGCAGTGTCCTGGGATGGAAGGAGGCTGAATGTTTTAGCAAGGGGATGAAATAATGGGTTGTAAAAAAGCTTTTTACATTCTTTGTTTGTTTTCTTTGCATGTTTCTCCCAAAATGGCAGAAATTAACCACAGCTCAGATTCTTATATATGTATCATGAAATTATATCAAGGCAGACCAACAGTCTTGCTGGGGTGAGGAACTTTTCAACAGTTACTGACTTGGCCTCCCTTCCTCTACCCTCCTAATTACTAAAAGCTACCATCTGCCAACAGAGCCTCATCACAAGATTGAAGCAGAAGCCTGATCAAGGGAGTGTCTTGAAAACACTCACTGATGTTAGTGATTTGATGCTTATCCCCCTACCTTTTCTCTTAAACTTACCCAAGACTTGCACAAAGTATGGCCTGGACTTAGAGCATTCTATATGAACCACCTGAGTTTGTAACAAAATAAAAGAAACAAAAAGAAATAGAAACCGTATACACTGCAAATGAGAATTTTAGAGTAGGCCAATAATTTTAAAAAAAATGATAAACATAGTTAAAACAATAAATGATTAATGATCTGAAAAAAATAAAAACCAGAACCATGAGAGAGTAAAGGAAACATTAAATAGGAAAATATAATAGCTGATGTAAAGAACACAATAAGTGAAGTAAATAGTTTTATAAGCAGAACTGAAGAGCATACAAGTGACCTTAAAGATTAGATTAAGAAACTTTAAAGGAGAGCAGGTAAAATTAAGAGATTAAAAAAAAAAAAATTTAAACAGTTAAAACATATAAAGAATAAGAGAAATACCAATACATAGTGTAGTCCCCTAAAAAGAAAAAAAAAAAAAATAGCAGAATTAATAAACATTTTTTCAAAATTAAAAAGAAGTTGAAAAAACTTCAAATTGAAAGGTCTTACTTATATGGGGCTAAATGGAGAGATAAGAACATTCATACCTAGATATTACAAGGAGAATGAAGAATTCAAAAGCAAAGATTAGGAAACTGAAAACAATAAAATAACATGGTACTACTTTTTAAAATATTCAGAAAAAATATTTAAAAATCAAACCGGAGAAGCTGATGTCTAAAGATTAAAGCTTAATAAAAGTATTCTCGTACATAACTTTTATCATAAAATGGCTCTCATGAAAAACACTCACTGAAACGAAGCAAATGTTGAAAGAGGAATGAAAAGTATAAATGAACAAATATCTTAACTGACCATATTTTTATGTTAGGTAAATAAAATTAGGCATGGATAAAAAGTATAGTAACAACCCAAAACTAAAATTCTAGATAAGAATAAAATAGTGAGATGTCAAAAGAAATATGAAAACTCTGGTTTTTATTGTGTTAGAAGATACAAATATTTATAAATAAAGAAAATCAATAAGAACAAAAAAGAGTATTAGTCTTACGATCAAGACAATCAAAATAATAAAAACAGACTATGTAACTGATAAACCATATGGAGAAAATTTTATTCTAGTGAAAGGAAGAAAAGAGTGGGGAAGGTATAAAGAGAGAAGAATAAGTAAAAAAATACAGGATGACAGAAATAAGTCTTAATTTCACAACAATTGTAATTTACATTTAAATTGAAAATGTGAATTAAGATGGCAGAAATGAGATCTAATTTCATAGTGATTATATCAGTTAAAACTCTGTAAACTTACAGATTAAAAGACAAGACCCCCTAATTGGATGAAGAAATGTGTTGTTTAAAAGGAACAAACTGAAAACAAAGATACTCAGAAAGGCTAAAAAGAAAAGGATGGAAACTGTATATCAAGCAAATATAGATAAATGAAAATTCAGCATTTTCGTATACAATTCACACAGGGCTAATAAATAAGTGTCAACACAACTAGATCTAGAAGCTGATGCAGCAGTGATATGTTAAACTTTAACAAAAAACTTGGAGAGGGGAAAAAAGGCAAAAAAGAAAGGAAAGTTAAAGAAGGTGGAAGAGAGGTGGAAGAAAATAAAGGGAAAAAATCGATTATAATTAAGAATAAAATACAGTAAAATAAAAGGCAACAACTCAGGGTTTTTCTAACAAATACAATGATGTGTTTGACTTTGCCTATAAAATAAAGCTCTACAGCCCTGGCTGGTGTGGTTCAGTGGATTGGCACCGGTCTGTGAACCCAAAGGTCACTGGTTCGATTCCCAGTCAGGGCACATAACCAGGTTGCAAGCCAGGTCTCCAGCCAGATCCATGGCTGGAGGCAGGTGAAAGGCAACCACACGTATTGATGCTTTTCTCCCTTTCTTTCTCCCTCCCTGCCCTTCTCTCTGAAAATAATGAGTAAAATCTTCTTAAAAATAAGTAAATAAATAAATAAGTAAATGGTCTCCTTCCAATGACAACCAGATCATCTTGCCTATAGTCCTAAATATTGAAGTATTTGAATTTTTATTATTTTGTTTAGAAGCATAGCTAAGATAATAGAAGACTCCATTATAAGGAAAACAGAACTAAACATGTTTTGATTCAGGTAGCTGAAACTGCTAACACTTGGCTCCCTACCCTGGGAACCCCTGTGGGACAGACACACAGACCTCTACTCAGTACAACTTTTCTCCTACCTATTCGAAAAGTTCCAGAGCAAGTGTTTTATATGACTGGCCATTGCTCTCAACCAGAACAGATGCCTCATTGGATGATCGCATCTGTAGTTGACAGCCGGAGAGGAGAAAATTCTTTACATTTTTATGTTCTGAGTTAAAACGGAGGGAAACAGATTGCCTACAAAAGTTTCCTTCCAAGAAGGAGATTCATAAAGCACAAATTATCTTTCTTCATTCTAAGAAATTCCCATTTGAATGCTGAAGGCAGAAGCTCATTCTAAAATGAAAGTGGGAAGGTTAGTATAGGGAGTTTACTCACATAGAGTTAGAGATATTACTCCCTATCATTTTTGTTATTATTTTAGCATTCGTTTTTTAATCAATCTTTTATTTAGTAGATGAGGAAGTTGCAAATATCTATTTCACATTGCCTTTTTCAACAAACATTAAGAAAAATATAAAAGACCTTACCTTGATCTGCCTATATTTCAGCTGCCTCTATGAATTGAATCTTCCTCTTTCAAAGGTTCACAAATGAGCCCTGGCTGGTGTGGCTCAGTGGACTGGCACTGGCCTGCAAAACCAGGGGTTGCTGGTTCCATTCCCAGCCAGGACACATAACCAGGTTGCAAACCAGGTCTCCAGCCAAATCCCCAGCTGAAGGCAGGTAAAAGGCAAGCCATACATGGATGTTTCTCTCCCTTTCTTCCTCCCTCCCAGCCCTTCTCTCTAAAAATAATTAATAAAATCTTTTTCTAAAAGTTCATAAATGCTTTTAAACTAGCAGCTTTGGAAGTATTATTTTTATTACTGGAAATGTTTAATACTTAGATTACTACTTAAAATTGCCTAGGAGAATTAGATTGCTCTTTCAACATAAAAACCTGAAAGTAAATTTAATTTCCGATGATTTTAATTTTTTAATGGGGAGTTGCCTCAGAATGCTCCCTCATGCATGGAGGTAGATAGTACATGTGATATTTAATAAAGACAAATGGACACAAGGAAGGAGATTTGTCAGTAATGCTTTGTTGGTCTCTGCCCTTTTTAAAATTAGTTAATGACTTTTGCTTCATGACCCATTTCTAATGGTGGCTTGGTCTTTTCAAAAAAGGACATCACTGTCATAGCTTAAAGGTATTAGGCAGTCATTCTATTGAGGCATATTAGAGGCAAGTTGATAAGACTTAAATGTTAAATACCTCACTGAATAGAAGGCAGCCAACTAGTTAATAAAGACATTTTTGCAGACAATGGGTCATAAAGATGGAGCTTGGTAAGAAAACATGTCTTCATAGTCGCATTCTGTTTTAAAACTTAGCTACAATAAATAGCTAGACTAAGCATTATGAAGTGCCCAACTTTTCTCATTCAATGTTGTCTCATTGTAGATTACATGTTTTAATGTAGATGGAAATAAGACAGGACTTTTGTTCACCTTCATTCTGAAGTAGCCATTTTGCTTTATCTGATTTTACTTGAGTTTTGGGAAGAACTATGATTCTTTTTCGTTTGTGATTGTACAATATTCCTATGCCATCTTAGCTATAAGCCAAGTGAAGGAAATTATTTATTTCACTTTAGAGTTAACTTTTGGATCTGGTAGACAAAGCCTAGGCAGGAATCAAAATCTTATGTTATCTATCTGTATCACTGAGCTGGACTTGTAAGTTACTTAATATCTCTAACCAAAGAGATTCTTTCCAGAAACAAAAATATTTTAATTCCCCATCAATTAGAAGATAGTAAAAAATGAAATGGAACCTGAAATTTTTCTTTGTTTTGTTGGCCCAAGAGTAGAAAGGTTGGTATACATGTAGATACACATTTGCACACATATACACAGGTATATACACATAGGGGTTGTGTGTGGGGGAGAGTAGTGCTGTCTAAGAAAACCACTCTACACCCTCCCCACATGTAGACTTGAATCCCACTTTTATAGAAATCTGAAAAAGGAGCCCTGGCTGATAGCACAATGGATAAGGGCTGGCCTGCAAACCCAAAGGTTGCTGGTTCGATTCCCACCCAGGGCACATAACCAGGTTGCAAGCCAGGTCTCCAGCCAAGTCAGTAGCTGGAGGCAGGTGAAAAGCAACCATACATTGATGTCTCCCTCCCTCTCTGCCTCCTTCCTTCCCCTCTCTCTGGAAATAATAAATAAAATATTAAAAAAAAAAAAAAGAAATCTAAAAAAGCAGCGAAACATGTTGGTTCAGTTCTAGGTACCCCAGGAGAAAGATGACTCTCAAGCCAAATGGTGTTTAAATTCTCTTTTGGTTTAAGATATCACATTATTTCCTTTAAGTCAGAATAGAAATAGGGGACCTGGGATGGAAAACAGAGCTACTGAGGCATTATGATAAGTGTGAAGTGCTCATAAAACATATAAATAATATTATTTCAATCACTAAATTATTATTAACTGCTATGTTTCTCAATATATATTTTTAAGATTTTATTAATTATATTTAGGGATAAGGACAGGGAGGGAGGAAGAAAGGGAAACATCAATGTATGATTGCCTTTCACCTGTCTTCAGCTGGGGACCTGGCTGGAGACCTGGCTTGCAACCTGGGTATGTGCCCTGGCTGGGAATCGAACCAGAGACCCTTGGGTTTGCAGACCAGCCCTCAATCCATTGAGTCACACTAGCCAGGGCTGTTTCTTGGCATATCTTAAGGTTTACTTGACATATGCCTTATATCATTTCAGTTTCTATGCAGCTCTTACTATATGAAAATGTAGTGGTTTCATTTTCCAATTCATAATTAGTACAGCAAACACTCCAGAAATAATTACCTGCCACTCTTCTCTGCAAAAATCAATTTTATACATGTCAAAACACTGGAATAAACAAGGACCTCTTCTCTATAGCTATATCCTGTTGTATATTCTACTGAGTGACAAGTTCTAGAATTTTATGTCTTAGTTGTGTTTTCTTTTTTCAAACACACTTATTGCTTTGGGCCATTTCCTGCATGGGGGACTCATGAAGTGTGAAAAAGAAAGCAGGCTGCGTGAATCTCTAATGAGAACCAGCACATTTGGGGAAGTAGCTAAGCGTGTATGTAAGCCTTCAATATTTCCGTGTAGATGTGTTTGGAAAAGACCGGCAAACCTAAGTCCTAGGTGGTGGAGATAATAACCAGACAGATCTCCTATGACATTTTTTAGGGGAGGAAAGAATGTTAATGAGGTCAGAGAGCAGTTCAATAATGACATACTAAGTCATGCAGATATTGCACTGAAGGAAAGATGAAAAGGAGCTTAAGAAAGGAAATAAGATGGTAACATTTGGGTTTGCAAGGACTTCACTGTTAACTCACACTGGGGTTACAAAAAGCTGGACCGATAGCATTTGATTCTACAGCTTATATTCTATGAGTACTAACATTAAACTTTAGAAATTACATATCAAGATGTGTTCCGGGTCACTTTGGGAGGGAAGACTTCGGGAGTCCACATCTAAGCTCTAAAGCAGAACTACTTTGTTTGCACAAAAATACCTCCTCATTGTCAACCAGGCTATCGGTAGAAGATGGTTTGACTTTGGGCCGTGGGCACACAATACAAAACACAGATCATGCATTATATACATCCGAAACCTATATAATCTCTTAAACCAATGTCACCCCAATACATTTAATAAAAATTAAATTAAATAAAGACTGTTGAAAGCTCTTATAGCTGTTGTTACTAGGGTTTGTAAGAACAGGACATCACACCTGCAGCTTACTGAGTAGTCAATGAGAGTTAGCAGGCATTTTACATGCAACTACTATCTAGCTCTCCCTTACACATTTGCCCAAACCATTGGTATGCAGATGATGAGTTCTTGTGTATGAAAGCATTTTACTAATGAACTGCTATTAGAAGTGAATAGCTGTCATTTTAGGGTCAGTGATGTTAAAGGAAACCAGCCTTGTACAGGAAGAGGGTGGAGACTGGACACATGTAGAAGTGTGACACCTGACACTCCAACAACCTGGACTTCCCTTTCTTCACCATGGAAAAGGGGTTGAATTAAAGATTGCCAAAGACCCCTTTCATCTTAAATATTCATGTTAGGATAGGTAAATCCAGTGAAAATTTAAATCACAGTGAGGTGGAACATCAAAAAAATATAGCAGATTCAGCCATAAAATGAAATTAAATACTGGTAGGTCCTACAGCAAAGAGAAACTCAAAATCATTTAGCTAAGTGAAAGTAGCCAAACACATGACACTACATTATTGTCCAATTTTATTTATGTGAAATATTCAGAATAGGCAAATCTATTATTTTTTAGATTATCTAATAGATAAAATCTATTAGATTTTATTTCTAAGCATTGTAGATACATTGTAAGTGCATATATGATATATTTTATGTGCATGGGTTAGGTAGCTGTTTAAAGACAAGTGCCTATGGGAAAATTATTTTCCATAAGACCAAAGTGTGGAAAATGCAGATCAATTCAAGAGGCCAAAACTACACATGGATACAAAGAGTAGATACAGGTTTTCATAATCAAGAACAGTATCCTCCTCCTCACCTCCCTCTTATGTGGTCATCATAGGCCAGAAAACTTTAATTAAGTACAAAGCCTCAGGGTGCAGACTCCTGGGCTGCAAAGGAGAGTGAAGGGAAGGGAAACAAACAGGTACTTTGGTAGTTGGCTACAGCCTTGCTATAAGCCACAGGATTGTGGCAGCTGGAGTAGAGACCTGGAGTGGAGATGTCCCAATCACTGAAGAAACGAAGGGTCCTCTGCTGTTGACTTCTCCCCAGTGAACTCAATCCCCTTGTCTCACATGATTATTTTGCACCAAGCTGAGCATCTCCTCAGCCACCTCCACCTGGTTCTTTCCCAGTTTCACTGTGGTTTGCCTCTGTGCTTGCTTGGAGAACACTGTCAGCAAACTCCACACGTTCTGCTTCAACTTCTTCATGTCCATCTTTTGGGCAGTGTTGGAATAACAAATTTCAATTTTATTGACCTTCTGAGGTTAAGCCACCAGATTTGACTCTTCATAAATGGTGATGTCTAATCCTTTGACTTTTGGCCCATCATCAATCTCTTGCATTGTCTTGTGCCATCTTGTGGATGGCAAGGGTAAGGGAGAGGTCCAAGGTCCCACCTGGTCCCACAAAGAAGTCATCAACTCTTCATAATCACTGTTAGCAGCCTGTAATCCAGGGCAAAAGTTGGAGATGGCATGAGGGTTATTGTACTCACAGTCTTCAATTTCTTCATAATGCTCAAACCCTGTCCTGAAGTGAAAGAAGCCAGAAAGAAACCCACAATATTACACAATTCCACCCACGTGAAATGTTCTGCCGAATAGGCAAATCGGGAGAGACATAAAGTAGGTTAGTGGTTGCCCAGGGCTGGGAGAATCTGGCCAGGGGGTAGGGAGACTCCAGACTAATGCTTAAAGGGTTCAGGGTTTCTTTGGCAGTAAAGAAAATGTTATAATTGATTGTGGGGACAAATGCACAGCTCTGTATTTGCTGGAAGTCCACCATTAAACTATATAGCTCATTGGCAGAATTGTGTGGCATGTTATTTATATCTCAATAAAACTGTGTTTAAAAATAATGTAGCTTTAGCCTTGCTGAGGACAAACATTGAAAGTAGCACAATGATTCTCTCTTGTGATGCCTGTTTCTAATTGAAAATTACTTGATTGTCCTTATTAATAAAAATGACTATTATCTTGGGAAATAGGACACACAAGATAGGAGTAAATTTGTCTCAGGTGATTTCTTACTGCCTCCTATCAACCGTTCACAGTGCCTTTCCCTGCTATCTGTGCCACTGTTTTCACTTGCTCTCATTTGACAATGACATCTTTATTACTATGATCTCTTACATTCCAACCTACACTTCTGTCTGCAGCCACTCCCACCAACCAGGACCATGGATCTGGGCTTTGATCTGAATAGTAAACGCTGGTCTGGAGAAAGAGAAATTCACAGCTAAGCAATGGTAACAAATACATTTGCATAGTACATTCATCATTGAATTTCACTCTTACAATTCTCCGATTAGAGGAGATACTAGTTCCAATTTACCGAAGAAGGAACTAAGGACCAGAGAAGTTAAATGTTTTGTCTAAAGTCAAACAGCTATTAAGTTGCAAATCCTGGATCACCTTGTCATCCTATCTGATCCCAAAAGCCCTGTTCTTTCTCTCTCTCACATTGTGCTGACTTTTTTACCAAAGCAAAGAACAGCTACCTTTGTGTAATGCTCTGTGCTTTAAAAACAGACATTATGTAAAACCTCCTCAAAATAGAATTCATCCAGAAAGCTTGGAGACAGACTGAAGTGTGAAAAATCTACCTAACAAAACTTTGGAAGAATCTACCCCATTAAAGAATTTTTAGTTTTACAAAAGGACTCAACGTGGAGTGGCTTTAGAGGGTTTTAGTATAGTATAAAATGTAATTCATCTTGCAGAAACCAGAGGCAGTTGCTGTGTTAACATAGAACTCAGAGAACCCAAATTTAAGTTCAGATTCTTTACTAACTAGTGGAGAAAATTGCAAGGCCTACAGGAACTTCAGTCTCGTCAATAATAAAACTTGAGTGTAGAAATGATCTTTTATTCATTGGTTCATCCAGTCAATCATGCATCCATTCATCAAATATGATCCCAAGAGTTCTTCTAAGTGATATGACTTCCGTAGCGACAAAGACAGAACAGAACTCTGCCATGAGAGTCAACTGCAGATGTGCTTGCTCCCACTTGGGTTTCCAGCCTTCTCACCCTCTGCTGCTGGTGCCAGGCATCAGCATTTTCTTAGGTTCTCTTGCTCTCTGACTTCTGGTTAAGTTCAACTACAGCAGGTACTGGTAGAAGATTAGGAAGTAGGAGTGAAAAGGTCAAAGTATTTCTACTTTAGTAAACCCTGCTCCTACCAAGAAACCCTGCCATGATTCTACCTTTGAAAATACTAACTCTTCCACTGTTCCTGCAGCTTCCCACCTTGCTAATGCCCTTTTTTGAATGAAAAATATATCCTTTAGATCCAAGGAAGCCTACAAACCTCAAACAAGATAAACACTAAGAACACATTAACTTGCATTATAATCAAACTGTTGAAAACCAATTATAAAAAGAAATTCTTGAAAGCATCCACAAATCAAAAAACAAAGATGAGAAATACTGCCAATTCTTTATCAGAACTAATGAAAACAAGACAACAAGGCATCTTTAAAGTGATGAAAAACAAGAGCAAAAGTTCCTCTCAAGTTAGAATTCTACATCCAGCAACAAATTGTCTTCAAAATACCAAAGAAGGTGAGACAAAGACATTTTCCAGAAGGAGCTGAGAGAGTCAGCCAGAAGTTGACCAATCCTATAAGAAATGTGAAATGAAGTTATTCAGGCTGACAGAAAATTATGCAAGATGAAAACTCGAATCTTTACAAGGGAATGAAGAAAAACAGAAATGCTATATGTGTGGACAAACATACTCTTTTGTTTTTAAAATGTTTTATAATAATGGATGTGTAAAGGGAAATAATAAACATATTGTGGACTTTATAAACTACATAGAAAGTAAAGTGAAGGGTATGAAAACATAACCCAAATGATGGGGTGAGGGGTCAGTGTGGTTAGTAGTTTAATGTGGAAGGGTTCCCCATTGTCTACAAAGTGCTGTAATATTATTTGAAGTTAGACTATGAGAAGGTAAAAATATATATTACAAACCTTGTATTAGCCACTAAAAATGAATAAAAAATAAAATAGAATTGTAGCTAAGTAAACAAATTTTTTTAAAACTTCTATAATCAATATCTCAACAATACATTTATTATATAGTACCTACTAAGGTTTTATTTACAATTTTTATTACTTCTTGATTATTCCATAATTTACAAGTGTAATTGTAAAAAACACACACATGGTTCTAATTCTTGTTTTGAAAGAAAAACTAGACAAAACACAGGTAACACCTCAAAATTTTTGACAGTATTCGAAACCATTTATCGTGTGTTCAAAAAGTTTGTGACTAGAAAAGGATTGAGCTTGGTGACACGAAGCCTTCTCACAATGAATCCAGGACCAATTATCATACCAAGACAACATTCACTTATTAAAAATCTCATGCATGTTAACAGCTATGAGGAGTACCCTAGTGCAGTACAGGCTCATATCTGCATTTGTATTTTAGAGTTTATATGCTAGTATATTTGAAGGAGAATACTTAAGGTAAATGTATATATATGATATGGGAGGGCGATGAGAGAGAGAGAAAGAGAGAGAGAGAGAGAGAGAGAGAGAGAGAGAGAGAAAAGAAAGAGACAGATTAAGTGCAAAGTGACTACCAAAGTGACTAAGAATAATTTTTACCTATTTTAACTCTCTAATTTGGGGCTTAAATAATTAAAGCAAAGGAATATGGATCAGGACACTGTAACAAACTTACCCTTTTAATGTCTCTTCAGAGAGCTAAGATGTTCATTGACACCTTAAATAACGCTGAGTATGTTTGTCAACTTTGGCTCACAAATTTGGTTAAAGAGATACCAGAGGGAGGAGAAGGGAAAAGACATTATAAAAGATAGGAATAAAAGAGAAAAACATAGCTTGTTGTTTCTTATACCTCACCCATCAACCAAAAGATAAATTTACATTAAGGTTTCTTAAGAGAAAAAATAATCACTAGATTATTATTTATTTATTTATTATTATTATTTATTTATAAAGTTTGTGATAATTTTACATGGCTGTAGTTGATATTACAAATATGAAACTAAAATTGTGTGCTCATTCACATGTATGAAAACACATAGAAGATATTGAACGAGGAAATGGATTTGATTTTAAATGTATTTTCTTAAAAACAAATAATTCAATGAGCAGAATGAATGTAAGTAAGTATATAGTTTGCCTAATTATAACAACCATAATTATATTGTTTCATGGAATATGGAAATTGGAAAGCTTCTTATCTATTTATGAGTGTGAAAGAGAACATCAAATTTTTTCCTCTTTTGCATTTGATTAATCAATTCATTCAGTTACATTGGTACTATCTCTTAAGACTGAACATGACTCATGTACATATTTTTTTTTAAAAACAAATATCTAATACATAAACTTGTAATATATATTAAAAGCATGGGCCCTAGCTGGTGGCACAATGGATAAGCCTGCAAACCCAAAGGTCACTGGTTGGAGTCCCCAGCTAGAGCACATAACCAGGTTACAAGCCAGGTCTCCAGCCAGACCCATGGCTGGAGGCAGGTGAAAGGCAACCATACACTGATGTCTCTCTCCCTCTCTGCCTCTCTCTAAAAATAATAAATAAAATATTTTGAAAAAAAAGCATGAATTTTTCTAGAAGCCCCAGTATACAAAGAATACAATTCTAAGATTAGCTACTTTTATCAGTTATCTGTTGTGACAAAAAATAAAAATAAAAATGTTGCCCTCACAGGTGTAACTCAGTTAGGCATCACTCCACAAAGCAAGGGGTCGCAAGTTCAATTTCCACTCAGGGCACATGCCTGGGTGGCAGGTTCAGTTCCAGGCTGGGGTGCAGCTGATTAATGCTTCTCTCTCACATCAATGTTTCTCTCCCTCCCTTTTTCCTTCTCTTCTTCTCTCACTAAAAATAAATAAAATCTTTCAAACATGTTGTGTAACATGCACTGAAACTGAATGGCTTCAAGTAGCAATTACTTATTATTTCTCACAAGTTTGCAGGGTTGATGGATCTAGACAAGATAAGGAACAGACATTTTCCTTCCACTACGCATGTGCAGCCAGCTGAGCATGGGCTTTCTTGGCTGGATGGGAGTCCCTGGGTGGAGCTCTGTTCTCTGATACCCAAGGACACGTTCTGGCAGAGGTAAAAGGGAGAAGGCAGAAACATGCAAGGCCTCTCAAAGCCCTGGTGCTATCAGTCACATCTCACTCTAGTGGCTAGAGCAGGTCATACTGCTGAACTCAGAGTCATCTATTGAGGAAGGAATTACAAAGAGGGTGGATACAAAGAAGGGTGAATAATGTAAGTAATCAATGAAATCTATCTAGTCTATGCTACAAATGGAAAGACCTGTAAGACACATTTGGGAATGTGTCAACCATGAATAGTCCATTGATACCAAGGGGAGTGACTTCTCAAGACTCTGTAACTAAATCGCAACCTGTGAGGCCTGAACTGGGCTGTCTTTACCTCTTGGCTATTATCCTAAGTCTGCCTTTGGAAATAGTGTCTTGACCTTTAAGTGGGCTGGTCACAGCATTGGTTAGGACTGTAGTAAGTGTCCTATTGGGGGCACTAGGTGTGCATTGCACTTTGCTGCCATACCACTAATCCATGAATCCAGGTTGCAAGCCAGGTCTCCAGCCAGATCCATGGCTGGAGGCAGGTGAAAGGCAACCATACACTGATGTTTCTCTCCCTCTCTGGTTGTACTAGCTTCATGACAATTGTTCTAAAGGCAACAATGACAAAGGAAAGGAGTCAAGGTTTGGGACTTAGAAGGCAGCCAAGACATGCTTTTCTTTAACCGGTTGGTGGGTTGAATGAACAAAGATATGGCAAAAGAAGAGAAGTTCCCCTAAAAATTGCAGTTTCATTTACATTTTACTCTGGACCCATATTTATCTCGTAACACATACAATTGAAGAGTGCTCATTTGCATATGTGATGTTTAGATCTGTTTCTTTGTGTATCCCCAGAATAAAGAGCGGTTGTTTAAAAAAGTCCACTTGCAAAGCCATCAGAATGCTCTAGTTCTCCAATCACAAATTGTCTGCTCTAATTGTACCAATAAAATGTAAGATAAATCATCTTATGAAATACATTGATGACAAAAAGAGTTTACAGCTGCGAATACATGAAACAGCTTTTATTCTTATATTATTTACTTGTATTATAACTATAAACCTACTTTTGATCACCCCTGTATATTCTGCTTTTTACTGTATATTTATTTTATGTATGTCTTTTTTCAGCTAATGAAATCTAAAACTGTGCAAACAACAAATTTAAAAAATACTGTTTTCATACTCACTACTGCTTTCCAGACTTTTAAATTAAAAATTCTCTACTGTAATAATCTTCAATAGATTAAAATATTATTTTCTATGGTAATTAAACAGTTTAATATTTCATTTTCAAGCATCCAGAAGTGAGTGTTACGGTTATTTTTTCATGAGGCAGTGGCATGATCAATTCATTTAGCAGCATCTTTTCAGTTGTTTTTTCTTTTTTAAAATACATTTTAAAGTTACTGAGTAATGCACATTGTGAAACAAGTTAATTAAAAGGTTTCATGAGACTATCAAGAAATATTAGCATTGAATATGTACTTACATATTTGTAATTCACTCAAAATGTAGTCATTTCTGCTTAAACCTGCAGGAGCTCACCTAAAGAACAACTAATATTTGAGCAGCCTTGTACAGTTTGCAATGCACTTCTGAGTCTATTTAGCTGTGGTTCAGAAAGACTTGTTCCAAGTACCTAGCAAATCAGGTACGGAGCCCCTTCCCACATTGTCTGAGGTTTAAGCTTTGTATCTCTAAAAAAAGTCCGCAATCCCCATAATCGCACAAAATTTCCACTCCTCTTCATTTTTCTCAAATTTATATAAACTCAGTTTATCCTCGATTGGTATTTGGAAGATACATTCTGTCTTTACAACTAAATTGGGAAGGTTATTGCAGGCAGAGATCTCTTGTGCTGGCTGTTTCTTTCATATCTCTGTCCTGGTCACAAATCTTTAGCCTCTCCAGACTAATTACATGTTCCTTAACATTTAGTGATGGATATAAAGAAACGTCTCTCATTAGAATAACCGATAGCATTTCCTAGTTCAAAAAAACTTGAAGTTTCTTTGATTTGGTACACAGGATTGAAGGGCAAGCATGCATGTCACTAAACCAAGGATTCTGAGGTGACAAATGGCATTAAGTTTCTAAAATAATGGAAGGAATCTAACCGAGGCAGGGTTTGCAGAAGTTTGTTGATCCAGACTACATTTTCTGCAACTGAGATTAATTCTCTCACTTTCCATTCAGTCAAGTTCTTAAATCTCCTTAAAAAATAAATGTATGCTCTTCTGCTCTGGATATTGAAAGGTTTCCAACAGGTCCTGGAAGCACAGTACTTCATCTCCTGGAGTTTCAATGGACTTGTTTTTCTTAATAGCTCCGTGAAACTGGAGAATAATTACTTTTTCAGTGAGCGTTGAACTGATGGCATTTTTAAACAAGAAGCTGGCAGCAAATGTTATGTCAAACTATAGTGCACTGAAGAGGGGTTGGCCTCTTTGCAGCTCACCTCTGAGACATCAGGCTCCTTCAGAAGAGCCAAGTGCAGCATTAAGAAGCAACACAATGGGGATGGGGTGGATGCTGGGAACTTTTTCTCTGGCCGTAGAGTTCTGCATTTCTACAAACTGCTACGTGAGCCCAAAGTTCCAGTCCTTGTTCAACCAGGGAGTCCTTAGGCAAAGACCCCAAAGTTCCATTTTCTTACAATCTAATAAAAATTGTGGCTACAGTAATATCAATAAGCTATTTAAATGCTTTAACGTTTCTCTGGTTTGCATAAAACTGAGGACAGCCCTGGCTGGTGTGGCTCAGTGGATTGAGCACTGGTCTGCAAACGAAGGGTCTCACCGGTTGGATTCCCAGGCACGTGCCTGCATTGTGGGCTAGTTTCCCAGTTGGGGGCACATGAGAAGCAACCACACACTGATGTTTCTTTCCCTCCCTTTCCCTCTCTCTAAAATGAATTAAGTGAAATCTTAAAAAAAGAACCAAACAACAACAGCAACAACAAAAACAACTCAGGATAAATTCAGCCTTTTGTCATACCTTTTGAAACACCATAAGAAGACAAGAAAGTAATATTTCTGGGAATTAAAGCCAAACATCCGTGCATACCATATTGATAACTGAAATGAACTATTGCAGAACCAATCCAATAAAAAAATCATAGTAGATTTCAATCAATCATCTGGAAATATCATTTTTATGAACAAAACAATGCATTAGCTGTTATGGGAAACATCTAACAGCTGATTTATGACAACTACATTATAACTATATTTAATACGTGGTATAAAGTGTTTAATAGTAAGTGTATAGATGTACAGATAAAACACTTGTATATGGAAAAGAAGAAGGAACAATCTCTTTGAGAGGGATGAGAGACGGTGAGGGAGGAGCAGGGTCAGAGTGAGGTGACCTGGGGCAGAATTGGATGTGGTGTGGACACACAGGAGACAAGCCACTCAAAGTGACAGAGATCAATCCTAAACTCTAAGTGCAGGGTCAGGAATCAAGATTGGGGTTACAGAGTTGGGAGGTAAGGGCTGGGAAGATCAGAATGAGAACTGAAAGGGTTAGAATGAGAGCAGTTTGGGAAAAAGTAAATGTAGAGATGAGAGAAAACCACAACCACGGAGCAGAGTTCATGGGACGCGGATGTGGGATCTGAGGTGCTTGGTGTGTGTTGGCTCCTTTATGGTGCAGGAGAATCACACAGAGCTGTTGGCTCTGTGTGTGTGTGTGTGTGTGTGTGTGTGTGTGAAGAAGGACTAGGTAGTTCATGCTACAGGTCACATGATTCCCACCACATTTATTTGTGGAATAAAGCTTTGTGGGATCTTTTAAAAAAGCACTTAAATGAACATATCATTCAGAATCTAAAAATCACCATAAGCTGTAAACGATCCATAGTGAAGCTGAGGTAATCAATGGGTTAATAACATTTTTAATTCTTAACTGATTAAATGCAATTATAGAAGATGTAGGTTGTTTGCAAATGTGAGGCAATTTGAAAATTGGCATACTTTGGCCTTAGTTCTGTTATTTTTTTAAAAAGGAACTTCATTGTCGTGTATTTAGCATGTCATAAAGTTTACCTATGTCAGGTATACAATTCAATGACACTGTGACAAGTGTCACAATGGTCACTGTGACAAGTGGTGCTTGTCATTATCATTGGCCAGTTCTAGGACCTTTTCATGCCAAATCTATATACCGTGTTCATTGTATTACATAAAACAGAAGAGCATCTAGATAAAGTCATCATTATTTATGCCAGTTAAGATTTAGGCTTTGATCCGAATAGCTTCTCCAATATTTATTTTTTATATTAAGGACTTTCAACTTAATAAGTACTTCACAATTTTCTCTCTAACTGACTTTGAGTGAGGACAAATAGTTAGGGCAAAGATGCTGATTGATCATGACGTTGACACGCTTTGGGTGAAGCCAGAATGAACAAAGTAGTGGGAAGACAGCGAGTGCACTGCTGATCTTTTCACATACTGCTTTCGTGTCAGCTCAGCGCACAACCAGTAACCACCATCAAAAGCCTTAAAAATGCTTGTGCCTATTGGCCAGGTAACCTCCTTTCTTCACATTTACCCAAAGAATATAAAGATAAATGCAAGAACTACAAAATACCGGAGGAAACCATCTGCAGGAAAAAGAAGTAACTACAGGCCCTTCTTATTTTTAGGCATTAGAAACAACTTATTTGGACAAGATGGAGTGATGAGGTACATACCAGATGACCCACTTAGTGGCATGAAAATAGCTATTGATCATGTTGGTGATTACGATTATGCTGTACAGAGAAAAATGCTCATGATACATTTGTCTATAAAACTGATACGAAGGGTTACAAGCATTTTGATATATTTATTTACTTTAAAAAATGCATGGAGGAAAACATTCTGGTAAAATTATACCAAAATACTAACAGAATTAGAGTCCTGCAATTAGGGACACATTCTCTTTTGTGTCTCTCAGTTTTTTATGTGCTTATGTTATATCAGGAAAAACAGAATAACAATGAGATGAATCATTACACTGTTAGTTAAAAATAAATCTTTAATTTTCTTAAGTAACATTGATTGATCATTAATCACATACTGTATAGGAGGCTTTAATACATCATATTATTTAATTCCGATACTCCTTCAGAGCACAGTTACCACTGGAACCTTCATTTCGTTGAGTAGGAAATTGTGGTTTGGAGACTGAATTGTGTTAAGTAAGGTGAAGTAAGGAGGTGGGAACAGCACTGAGTGAAATCCCAACCCTGGCCAATTCCCAGCAGCCATAACCTCTTAATCAATGTATTTGTCCACCTCAAACTGGAATCAGCAACAGGTCAATAAATTTGAAACCTTTCAGATGAAGTGTCTGAAAGAAAAAGAAATGTGTGTTCCCTTTTAAGCTTTGACTTGGCATAAACCGAATTTTCAGATGTCTGGCTGCCTTTTTAGCTTGTCCTGGGGCATTGAGCAACATGAGGTCACATGGTGGGATCCGAGGTTGAAATAAGCAAAGGTTTTGGGCCTGTTTCCTCCTGACTTGTGTTCCTTTAATGCCCCCACTGTAAACCACGATCTGATTCTCACCTGACCTCAGGTCGCAGGGTTAGGTTTCTAGGGGATAGGAGTGGCTGGCTGAATTTGGTATTCTTGGACAACTTTCTTTTCCTTAGTTAAGAGAGCATTTGGAAGCTTGTACTCTGTACACAGGAAAAAGGAGCCCTGTTCCCTGCTCAGTGAATTGTAAAGGCAAAATACTCGGCAGCTCTGACCCTGATTCAAGGGCCAGTGAGTGCCAGATGAATTTGACCTTTCAAATGGGACTTTCAAGGCGTAGGTGGTGGAATTTCCTCCCTCTTTCCAGAAGGCCATCTGACTCATCCCATCTGATGGGCTGAGGCAACCCTCTAAGAGCAACTCTGAAAAAAAATTCTACTCACAGCCTTTGTCTGACAGGACAGAGATTTTCCCGAGCCAATACTTGGGGCCTAAAGATGAGTCCCAAACAGTTTCACACTAGAGCAGCTGAATTTGTCTCAAAAAATATTTGTTTGTACTGTTTGGAGTTTGAATGGGGAGTAGGAGGATCCGGCTGGGGGCTGCGGAATGTGACCTACGGTGTTTATTTTAATTAGATGGTTAGAAAAGGCAGCCACAATTCAGGGAAAGAGGCTCTCTTCGTTGGAAACGTCCACACTTTCGGTCTCTTCCTGACTCATCCACTCTCAGCTTGAGAATAAATTTGACCTTTTGTTTTGGCCTAAAAACAACAACAAACCAAAAAAGATGAAGCCATTATAATGTCTCACACTCGCTGTGACATAGCACAGTAGCTTAGAGTGCTTGAAAAAATGACAGAACGAGAACAGAGCAGTGTCCTGGCTGTTTGAAACAGTTTGTAATGGAGCCCAAGGGCACCTTGACATGCTCGGAAGTGTCTAATTCGGAAAAATAAAGAACTGAGTAGATTTGGAGGGAAGAACGTCCAGAACTGGTGCCATCAACTGGCAGTGGACCAGGTGGGGGAAACAGCCTTCCTGTCTTACAAATGCCTACTCAACCATCTACTTGAATTGCTGTCATTTCAGCCAGTAAAAGAGTTTTCTGCTTCAATCTCCAAATTAATACATTCTGTACTCCTACTGCCCCAAAGAGGAGCAATCCATAATAATTTACCCAGTAACAAATAAGTGATCCTATTGTGATGAAACAAATGGTCTTTAATCACAGAATTTCTGTTGTATCCCTAATGAACATTGATTACCATCGTGATTCTAATGTTGTGAACTATTACGACAAATTTTTAAGTAAACACTGCTACACCTGCAGGCAACAAGAGAAAGATCTGAAATCAATCCAGCAACGGAAGTCTTCCTTCTTACATTCTGCTTTTTCAACTACCATTTGTTTTGAAAGGGATTTTTAAGCCGACATTAAACATTTCACAAAACTTGCTTTCTGTGCTCAATAGTTTATTTCTTGTTAGAACAATTTTTCAGGCTAATTAAGATGAATTGTTTGTAATGAACAGAAAACCTGGCTTTCATGAATTGGCTTGAAATCACTAAAAGAAGGGATTTTTGAAATTAGAAAATGATTACTTATTCTGTAATTTGCTGGTCAAAGAAAATGCATATTTATGATTCAGATGGCCACACATATTTAGGTTATGTTTTCTAACACAATGCTGATATTTAAAACAAAACTTGCTTGCTAATTAAAGGTTAAAAGATCCCTTTAAAGGACCATTCAATTTGAGTGCATCTTGAAAGATTAGAGTTTTTCTCCAAATTTATTGGTTAGATAACATCTCTTCTCTTATATGAAGGCATAGGGTTGATCTAGATGACCTTGTAAGATCCCTTTTTCATCTCTGTTATTCCAACCCATTTTTCTTCATTCTCATGTATTCTCACTGCATTCTGAATAACTTTGGAATTTATATAATTTAGTTGTGGTCAGAGATGTGTCTACTTAATGACTTAGCAAACATTTAATTTAATGTAAATTAATGTGCATTTTTTGTTCTCATTAACATACTTGTGATAAAGATACCTTTTTTTGAGTACTGCTATGTGCCAGTAAGCTGTGTTGGTGGTTTATATATGTTATTAATATATATTATGAACAATATTACAATAACCCCACAAAATAAGTATTGTACAATTTTATAGACTAATAGATTATAAAATTCAAAGAGGTTAAGAAATTTGATGATGGGGACATAGCTTATAAATAGTAGAACCATGATTTAAACCCAAGTCTACCCAGTATTTAAATAATGGTAGTTATGATGATGTGACCATTAATTTTTATGATTTTAGACAAACACTAATTCTTTCACAATGTATTTGTTTAGCATAATATGATATTCAGTCAGGGTTAAAAGTCTGGTTACACAAATTAAGTGCCAAGTGATCCTGAGCAATCTATACATATCTCTTGGCTTGCATTACCCATCTTAATATGAAACAATAGCACACTCATATTATAAAATTGCTGTGAGAACCAAATGAATTTATATGTGTAAATATGTTTAGAACAGTGAACTGCACGTAGTAAGCACTCAATTTATGTTATTAGTATTATTAATGATGTGAAAAATGAACATTTGGGTATTACCACATTACTATTATAGAACGTTTGCAAGCATCCAGGGCCAATGACCAGTGCTTGGAATTCTGATTACTTAATTTTCTCCATTTAGTGCAGAGCTTCCTGTAACTGACCAGATCTCTGCTCCTAACTGGTCTGATTGTATTCATCCCTGATCACCTCTAGCAGCAGCCTTGGATGGATGGCCAGCTACCATCTTCCTGATGGCAGAAATGGCCCACACTTGGAAGATACTTAAAATGAAGGCTTTGGAGCCAAATTTTTCTATTTTTGAAAATCCTATAAAGCGTAAACTGCAGAGCATTGTGTTATTATTGTACAGCATACAAGCTTATTCATATTTGTTTACAATATTTCTACCTGGGATCGCTTAGTGTCAGTGCTGATAAAGACTCAAGGTGTTATAAGTAGGTTTATTAATGTATTTGTGAGTTCTGATATTCTACAAGAAACATGTTATAAAACTGCCAAGTTGCTCCATGTTAGGTTGCGTAGTTTAAAATTAATTTGTTGTAGAAACATTAGCTTTGCTGATGTCAGATGCATTTGTCCCTGAAAGATTGAAAGCAGCATTAGGAGACAGTTAACCAGAGCAAAATACTATGTTTTTGACATTATCTGACATTTATTCTCTAAGGTTAATATGATTATATTCATCATCTCACATAAAAATATATGGATTTATACACACAAAAATATATAACTAGTCTGTAGAATCTAGTATATGAACTTTTCCCTTCATTGATCAGTTAAGATCAATAGTTACATTTCTAAAATTCTATTTTCAAACCATGACTGTTTTTCCTGGGTTTGTACTTTTCTTTGATCCTAAAACAATCTTTTTCATTTTCTTGGAATGATAGGAAAGCACGCAGTTGCAACATAGCTCCAACTGTATTCAAAGATATATTCAGGACAGGCCACTTCTAATACTGCTACTGGACAGAGAGGAGTTCGGCCACCTGCTGCCAAAGAAGCATAACACAAAAATTTGTGGGGAAGGAAAAGGCTGTTTATTAAAAGCTTGCCCAATGTGGGGGATTCGGGGACTCCTCAGGTCCAAATCAATCTTTTCCACAAAATAGAAAGAAGCCAGCCACCCCCAGTGCCAGAATCAGTATCCAGACACCCCTCCATTCTTTATTTTTTAAGATTTTATTTATTATTTTTAGAGAGAGGGGAAGGGAAGGAGGCAGAGAGGGAGAGAAACATCAATGTATGGTTGCCTTTCACCTGCCTCCAGCTACAGACCTGATTGGAGACCTGGCTTGCAACCTGGTTGTGTGCCCTGGAATCGAACCAGCGACCTTTGGGTTCACAGGCAGGAGCCTTATCCACTGAGCCACCAGACAGGGCTTGGCACCCCTCCGCTCTTACCGGTCCTCCTGAGACAGATGCTGGACCAGGTCCCCGTCGCTCCAGCTGTCTCCCTGCAGTTGCCTCGCCTCCCACTCCAGGGCCGGGGCATGGATGCTTCCGGAGCTCTGCCGCGGTCGTGCGAGGGGCCCCATCCCGGCGCTGCCCGCACCCCTGGCCCACACACGTGTGCACTGTCCTGCAAGGGAGAAGGCCAGCGGGCCGGCCGCACGGTTCGGCGTAGACCTGCGGCTTCCCGGCAGCTGGAGAGTCGCAGGCCCAGCGCCTGACCAGGAAGCAAGGGCACCGGCAAGGTCACGGGCAAGGGCACGGCAGGAGGCTGCAGCACCCCGCACCTACTGGCTCCCACGCACACTCTGCCCGCCCCCAACTACGCCAGCGAGGGACACACAAAAGGGCTAAGCCTCTCTATTCCTGTTATTTAAGTCTTTCACCCCCAAACCCCGCGTGAGACGGAAATATCCACCTTTCACCCCAATCTAGAGTGGCGTCCACCACCCCTGCCAGTCTCCGTAGGTCTCTGCCCCTCCTCCTGCTCCATGACCGGGAAGCAGGTATGAGGGCTTCTAGCTGTGCGCAGGGCACCGCATCCTCCCAGGGCAGGGCACTGGGGGCTGATTTGTTTACCCTCCCCCAGGGTCGGGGCAGCAGCCTGGGGCTTCTTGAAATCCCACCTTCACTTGGCAGTGCTGCCTTCCTTGCTGCCTTGGGGGTCCCT